>MCJB01048729.1:0-45422 GCA_002018475.1 Nicotiana obtusifolia
GGTATCATATTCTAATCTCCTGGATGTACTTGTCCTAGATGATGATGATAGGGTTCCACGCCTTAATTTTTTAGATGTATCTATTCTATCTCTGACTATTTCTAAATCTTCTTCTATATCTATTTCTTTGTAACTATAGTCATTTTTATCAATAACAGTAACTATTTGGTCAAAAAGGTCTTCTATTTTTATTTTATTTATTTTATTTTTCGTAGTTATTTTATGTTGAGTTGTTAAGATGTATAAGTTTTTACATCTTGCTGTAAATATTTTACTTCCCGGTGCCAGTTCTATTCCTGACATTTTCCAGTATAATACTAACGATTTATCTATGTTTTTATCTTCTATTGCTACCGAATAATTTGCACTGATAATAAATTTAAATTTTTGATATATTAAATTTCCTTTTATTGCACTAATTATGCTTTTTTCTATAGGTTGTATAATTCTATCATCTGCCAAATATATTTCTATAGGTGTAACTATTCCTTCTCTAAAACATGCTTTAAATAATATTTCTGTTCCTCCTAGGTGTACATATTTAATTGGGTTTTTAGCTTTTATATCATGAATTTCTTTGTTTATCGTCCTTTTATTTATGATTGGTATTTTTGCTTTTCCTTTAGTATATTTACAGTCTATTATATTTTCTTTTTGGCTTATTATGTAATATTCTTCTGTTTTTCGTTTAAACCAGTTTTTTATTATAGGTACGTCTAGAATTTTATCTACTCTTAAGTCTAGTTCTTTACCTTTTATTTGTTCAAACATATTATTATCGAAGATTATTTTTTGTTCATATGATTCCTCATCTTGATATTCTTTTTGTTTTATTATTTGTATATCACTTTCAGTCATATTCTATATCTTCTTCATCTATATCAGTTGTAGTTTCAGTTTCGGATAATTCATATATACTATCTTCACTTTCTATTTCATAGTCTATATAATCTATTTGGGTATAGTCATCATTTTCTATTATGATTTCATTTATTTGTTTTTTCTTTGGATCTTTAGGTATTTTACAATTTTTAGCTATGTGTCCTAGTTTTCCACAATTATAACATTTACATTCAGATAAAATTTTCTTTTGTTTATGTGGTCTTTTATGTTTATAATTTTTTATGTAGTATCTTTTTCTAGGTTTTTTATACTTGTATTTTGTTCTATAAGGTATTTTCTTATATTTTCGTGACTTCTTTTTGTAGTATTTATCTGTGCAACCAAATTGAGGTGCTACTTTTGTTTTACAACAGGCTAAGTTTTTTATCAGTATGTTTTCCATTTTCATATTCTCTTTATGCTTTTCACACAAGTCTACAAACCATTTTTGTATAAATTTTATTCTAGCTCCTAAGGTATCTGTTAATCCTGCTTCATTCCAATCTGTTATAATTTTTGAACTGAAGGGTTCTGGTAGTTTAGTATAATATAGTTTTCTTATTTCTTTACTTTCATCAACTGTATATGTTCCTTTGTAGTAGTATTCTCTAAATGCACAAGTATATCCAAATAACACATATTACAGATAGTTAATTTATTCATTAAATCTCTATACATCTTTTTATCTTTCTGTTGTTCCTCTATTTCTGTTGGCATACTACTAAATTCATTTTTTATTCCTATTTCATATTTATGTAATATTTCTATTGGTGAAGTTATGGGTTCATTGGTCGATTTTTTGTTATTTCGTAACATATTTTTACTTTCATCTGTCATATTTTGCATCCATAGTTTTATTGTTCCTAACAGGGTTCTTTCAATATATTCTGGTGTATCAGTTATTGTTATTTTATTATTTATTAATTGTTTTGCCATATATCCACTCCAAAGTTGGATTGTTTTATTTATATTTCCTACGCAATCTAAGTCTAAGAAATTATATTGTTCTATTGATTTTCTAGGTATCCATTTTTTATACAATTGTTTATCCCATTTATTCCATGGGGTTCTGTTTGTCCTATAGTGTTCATAATTATTGTAAACCGTTTGTTTTTCTAATATTCCTGATGTAGAAGGTTTATCTTCTATATCTCCCATATTTATTTCTAATTCCATATTTTTCATAAGTTCTGTATATGTTTCACTAGTTTCTGAGTAGTGATCTTCTATAGTAATATCTGAATCTACGTCGTTTACTTCTTCTATTTTTACTTCTTGGTCCTCTAATTGTATTTGTGTTTTAAATTTTTCTATTTCTTCTGCTAATTTTCTTTCTTGTTCTTCTTCTTTTCTTTTTGCTTTTTCTTTTAGCTTGTCTTCATATATTTGTTTTAACATTGCTAGTTCTTTTTCTAACTCTATTATTCTGGTATTTTTTACTTCTTCTATTTTTTGTATTTCTTTTTTCGTTTGTTGTGTAATTTTTTCAATTTCTTTGTTTCTATCAATTTCCTCATTTTCTTTTGCTAATCTTACCATAGCTGTTAAACTATCTTCTATCTTAGCTGATTCTTTTTCTGGCATTAAGTATAATTGGTCTCCTATTTTCTTATATCTTCTTCCTAAATTAGAGTGTATTATAATTATTTCTACTCCTTCTTGGCTTCTATATGTATTTTCACTTACTGCATATTCTTCCTTGTTCATTTTATATTTATCTCAGAATTGACAAGTATATCTGTTAATATTTTCTTTATTTATTAATAGATAACGGTTGAAATTATTTTTATGTTTATTGAACTGTTTAATAGAATCTTTCCTATATTTTTTACTTAATGAATAATTTCTTTCTGTCAAGGTAATCAATTTTATTATTTTTCTTTTCCATTTTAAAAGACTCCATCTATGATTATTATGGAAACTAAGTGATCTAAACGAAGGGTGTTTTTTCATTCTCAATACTTAATATAAATACCAATTACTATTTTTCTTTTTCTTTTTAAGAAATAACTCTGATACCATTGTGGGGGGTGCGGAATTCATTCCGTTAAGTATTAATTTTTTGGGAAGGCTTTTTCATGGTATTCATGTTTTAGTGGTATTAATCTCTTCATTTCTATAACGTTTTCGTTAATAAAATCTAAATATTCTATGTCTTGTGTTCTAATATAACTTGTTATATTGTCTATAAGTAATTTTTCTAATAAATCTAGATTTTTCATAGTTTTTATCCAACGCTCTAAATATTCTTGATTTATCATTAATCTGAATAGATATCTGAGTCATATAAATCTATATTATATAGTATGTCAAAATCATACCATTGTTGTTCGGTAGATTCTATTATTTCTTCCATAATTAATAAGTTAAATATTTTTTCTTTAACATCATTATTAAGTTTTCTAAGGAGATATAGTACCAGTATCTTATATTGATGATTGTTATCTAGCAAATAGGTATTCATCATTTTCATTAATTCTAAACATTTATTCCCTCTAATCTCTATATATGTTATGTCAGTTTTATCATCTTATATTAAAGTTATTCTGAACATTTCGTTTAGTCACTACCATACTTTTTTCGGCTTCAATCATCTACCCTAGCAGCGCCTCTAGGGGTGCGGAATTCATTCTGTTAAGTATTAATTTTTTGGGAAGGCTTTTTCATGGTATTCATGTTTTAGTGGTATTAATCTCTTCATTTCTATAATGTTTTGTTTATAAAACCTAAATATTCTATGTCTTGTGTTCTAATATAACTTGTTATATTGTCTATAAGTAATTTTTCTAATAAATCTAGATTTTTCATAGTTTTTATCCAACGCTCTAAATATTCTTGATTTATCATTAATCTGAATAGATATCTGAGTCATATAAATCTATATTATATAGTATGTCAAAATCATACCATTGTTGTATGGTAGATTCTATTATTTCTTCCATAATTAATAAGTCAAATATTTTTTCTTTAATATCATTATTAAGTTTTCTAAGTAGATATAGTACCAGTATCTTATATTGATGATTGTTATCTAGCAAATAAGTATTCATCATTTTCATTAATTCTAAACATTTATTCCCTCTAATCTCTATATATGTTATGCCAGTTTTATAATCTTATATTAAAGTTATTCTGAACATTTCTTTTAGTCACTACCATACTTTTTGCGGCTTCAATCATCTACCCTAGCAGCGCCTCAACACTGTGTACTCCCCTTAACAAGGCCTCCTTGCCTTTTTCGGTTTCCACCTTAGGACGGCATAGCCTGGGCTTGACTACTCTCAGCCTACTTACTCATATGGCAAACTTACTAAAGATGTTCAGTAAAACAATACTATAACATGATTAAACTAATATAACATTTAAGAGATTATCAGGAATATAAAAGTTTAGCTATTCATAATGAAAAATAAACATACCTTTGTAGGTAGATTTTCCTGTGTAGTATCTGAAGTAGTTTGTGATATATGCTCTATGTATGAACAAAGTAGTTTATTTCTTAAATATGTATTTCAAAAGAGTGAGAGGTCAGAGAGAATTGAGAGATGTGAGGAAACTTTTGCCCGTGAAGGCTTGGTTTTCTTCCTCCGTCTCTTCCTTCTATTTATACATGAAAAAACTATTAACAAAAAGTCCTAAGTGCCCTTTAACTTTACAGATGAGCGGTTCTAATTAAAAGTAAAAAAGAAAAAAGTTAACCATCCCTTTCTTTACACTTGGACGATTGAAAATTAAAGATCAAAAAGCAAAATACTATACTATTTTTGCCTTTATTACATAGCTGTCTTCTTTATGTCGTTTTCCTTTGCTTTATGTCGCTTTCTCTGCAGTGTCCTTTATTTTCTTGCAGATCTTTCTTTTCTCTTTCTTCTTTCCTTCTTCTTTCTTCTTTGCAGTAGTATCTCCTTTTCAATCTCTCATTTAGTGAATTCTTTTGCAGTAGTTTGCTCCCTTCTTTTTAATCTTTTGTCTTCTTCATTTATTTGTTAGGTGTAGTATTTTCTTCTTTGCTTTTGTCAATCATTTCTCTTTCTTTAATTTTCCTGACATGCTTCATCTTCTATTTCCTTCCTCTTTTGTCTTCGTTGGTAGTTGTAGAGCCTTCTAAGAAATCACTCCATGTTAAATTCTGGAATGACATTATCTTCTCCGTTACATTTCGAGCATTTGTGTTCTGTGTATTTAGGTCCTATAATTTTGCAATATCGCGATAATAAATCTTCTGAAATAAAATTTTTCTTGATAGCTCTTGTAATCGATATTTCTTCTGGCTTTAATAGGCTAATAATCCATTGTCTTATATCTTCCATGTCCTGACTTCTGATCTCCCTTGAATGAGAATAGATCATAGTTTGCTCTCTTGAATAATATGTCCACATAGGTGATTCAGTCAGAAATGTATGTGCTAGCTCGTTGAGTATTGTAGCTAGTCCAATAAGTCTTTTATTCGCAAAGAATTCAGGAATCTCTTCCTTAGGTATCTCAGGCTGTATATCGATCTTTTCCGGTATAATCATTTCTCTAGTGGTACTGTGAAGGCTGTTAATTGTTTAGATTCTTCTTTTATATCTATTTCCTTGTAACTATAGTCATTTTTATCTATAACAGTAACTATTTGGTCAAAAGGGTCTTCGATTTTTATTTTATTTCTTTTATTTTTGGCAGTTATTTTATGTTGGGTTGTTAAGATGTATAAGTTTTTACATTTTGCTGTAAATATTTTACTACCTGGTGCCAGTTCTATTCCTGACATTTTCCAGTATAATACTAACGATTTATCTATGTTTTTATCTTCTATTGCTACCGAATAATTTGCACTGATAATAAATTTAAATTTTTGGTATATTAAATTACCTCTTAATGCACTTATTATACTTTTTTCTATAGGTTGTATAATTCTATCATCTGCCAAATATATTTCTATAGGTGTATCTATTCCTTCTCTAAACATGCTTTAATTAATATTTCTGTTCCTCCTAGGTGTACATATTTAATTGGGTTTTTAGCTTTCATATCATGAATTTCTTTGTTTATCGTCTTTTTATTTATGATTGGTATTTTTGCTTTTCCTTTAGTATATTTACGGTCTATTATATTTTCTTTTTGGCTTATTATGTAATATTCTTCTGTTTTTCGTTTAAACCAGTTTTTTATTATAGGTACGTCTAGAATTTTATCTACTCTTAAGTCTAGTTCTTTACCTCTTATTTGTTCAAACATATTATTATCAAAGATTATTTTTTGTTCATATGATTCCTCATCTTGATATTCTTTTTGTTTTATTATTTGTATATCACTTTCAGTCATATCCTATATCTTCTTCATCTATATCAGTTGTAGTTTCAGTTTCGGATAATTCATATATACTATCTTCAGTTTCTATTTCATAGTCTATATAATCTAATTTGGTATAGTCATCAATTTCTATTATGATTTCAGTTATTTGTTTTTTCTTTGGATCTTTAGGTATTTTACAATTTTTTGCTATATGTCCTAGTTTTCCACAATTGTAACATTTACATTCAGATAAAGTTTTATTTTGTTTATGTGGTCTTTTATGCTTATAATTTTTTACGTAGTATCTTTTTCTAGGTTTTTTATACTTGTATTTTGTTCTATAAGGTATTTTCTTATATTTTCGTGACTTCTTTTTGTAGTATTTATCTGTGCAACCAAATTGAGGTGCTACTTTTGTTTTACAACAGGCTAAGTTTTTTATCAGTATTTTTTCCATTTTCATATTCTCTTTATGCTTTTCACATAAGTCTACAAACCATTTTTGTATAAATTTTATTCTAGCTCCTACGGTATCTGCTAATCCTGCATCATTCCAATCTGTTATAATTTTTGAACTGAAGGGTTCTGGTAGTTTAGTGTAATATAGTTTTCTTATTTCTTTACTTTCATCAACTGTATATGTTCCTTTGTAGTAGTATTCTCTAAATGCACAAGTATATTCATCCAAATAACACATATTACAGATAGTTAATTTATTCATTAAATTTCTATACATCTTTTTATCTTTTTGTTGTTCCTCTACTTCTGTTGGCATACTACTAAATTCATTTCTTATTCCTATTTCATATTTATGTAATATTTCTATAGGCGAAGTTATGGGTTCATTGGTTGATTTTTTGTTATTTCCTAACATAGTTTTACTTTCATCTGTCATATTTTGCATCCATAGTTTTACTGTTCCTAACATGGTTCTTTCTATGTATTCTGGTGCATCAGTTATTGTTATTTTATTATCTATTAATTGTTTTGCCATATATCCACTCCAAAGTTGGATTGTTTTATTTATATCTTCTACGCAATCTAAGTCTAGGAAATTATATTGTTCTATTGATTTTCTAGGTTTCCATTTTTTATACAATTGTTTATCCCATTTTGATTGTTTATTCCATGGGGTTCTGTTTGTCCTATAATGTTCATAATTATTATAAACCGGATTTTCTAATATTCCTGATGTAGAAGGTTTATCTTCTATATCTCCCGTATTTATTTCTAATTCCATATTTTTCATAAGTTCCGTATATGTTTCGCTATTTTGAGTAGTGATCTTCTATGGTAATATCTGAATCTACGTCGTTTACTTCTTCTATTTTACTTCTTGGTCTTCTAATTGTATTTGTGTTTTAAATTTTTCTATTTCTTCTGCTAATTTTCTTTCTTGTTCTTCTTTTCTTTTTGCTTTTTCTTTTAGCTTGTCTTCATATATTTGTTTTAACATTGCTAATTCTTTTTCTAACTCTATTATTCTGGTATTTTTTACTTCTTCTATTTTTTGTATTTCTTTTTTCGTTTGTTGTCTAATTTTTTCAATTTCTTTGTTTCTATCAATTTCCTCATTTTCTTTTGCTAATCTTACCATAACTGTTAAACTATCTTCTATCTTAGCTGATTCTTTTTCTGGCATTAAATATAATTAATGCCAGAACACAAATGCTCGAAATGTAACGGAGAAGATAATGTCATTCCAGAATTTAACATGGAGTGATTTCTTAGAAGGCTCTACAACTACCAACGAAGACAAAAGATTGAAAAGAAGGGAGCAAACTACTGCAAAAGAATTCATTAAATGAGAGATTGAAAAGGAGATACTACTGCAAAGAAGAAAGAAGAAGGAAAGAAGAAAGACAAAAGAAAGATCTGCAAGAAAATAAAGAACACTGCAGAGAAAGCGACATAAAGCAAAGGAAAACGACATAAAGAAGACAGCTATGTAATAAAGCCAAAAATAGTATAGTATTTTGCTTTTTGATCTTTAATTTTCAATCGTCCAAGTGTAAAGAAAAGGACGGTTAACTTTTTTCTTTTTTACTTTTAATTAGAACCGCCCATCTGTAAAGTTAAAGGGCACTTAGGACTTTTTGTTAATAGTTTTTTCATGTATAAATAGAAGGAAGAGACGGAGGAAGAAAACCAAGCCTTCATGGGCAAAAGTTTCCTCACATCTCTCAATTCTCTCTGACCTCTCACTCTTTTGAAATACATATTTAAGAAATAAACTACTTTGTTCATACATGGAGCATATATCACAAACTACTTCAGATACTACACAGGAAAATCTACCTACAAAGGTATGTTTATTTTTCATTATGAATAGCTAAACTTTTATATTCCTGATAATCTCTTAAATGTTATATTAGTTTAATCATGTTATAGTATTATTTTACTGAACATTTTTAGTAAGTTTGCCATATGAGTAAGTAGGCTGAGAGTAGTCAAGCCCAGGCTATGCCGTCCTAAGGTGGAAACCGAAAAAGGCAAGGAGGCCTTGTTAAGGGGAGTACACAGTGTTGAGGCGCTGCTAGGGTAGATGATTGAAGCCGAAAAAAGTATGGTAGTGACTAAACGAAATGTTCAGAATAACTTTAATATAAGATGATAAAACTGGAATAACATATATAGAGATTAAAGGGAATAAATATTTAGAACTAATGAAAATGATGAATACTTATTTGCTAGATAACAATCAACAATATAAGATACTGGTACTATATCTACTTAGAAACTTAATAATGATATTAAAGAAAAAATATTTGACTTATTAATTATGGAAGAAATAATAGAATCTACCGAACAACAATGGTATGATTTTGACATACTATATAATATAGATTTATACGACTCAGATATCTATTCAGATTAATGATAAATCAAGAATATTTAGAACGTTGGATAAAAACTATGAAAAATCTAGATTTATTGGTGGAAGTGTGAATTTTGGCTTGACTCATTGGTGGTTTTGGGGTCATGTGGTGTCGAGTGAGGTGATCAAGGTAGTTCCAAAGAAGATTGAAGCAGTTCAGAGTTGGCCCAAACCGTCTTCATCTATTGAAATTTGGAGTTTTCTTGGTCTGCCCGAGTATTATAGTCATTTCATGGAGGGTTTCTCATTCATTGCTGCACCTATGACAAGATTGACCCAGAAGGGTGCTCCTTTCAAACGGTCCGAGGAGCGTGAGGCGATCTTTCAAAAGCTCAAGACTACTTTGACTACAGCCCAAGTAGTAGTATTGCCTACGGGCTCAGGGTCTTAGACTGTGTATTGTGATGCGTCACATATTGGGCTTGGAGCAATGTTGATGCATGACGGTATGGTGATTGCCTACGCGTCTCGACAGCTGAAGGTTCATGAGAAGAATTATCCAGTCCGGGACTTGTAATTGGCAGCTATTGTTTATTTATTCAAGATTTGGTAGCATTATGTGTACAATGTTCCATGTGAGGTCTATACCGACCACCAAAGTCTTTAGCATCTGTTCAAGCAGAATGATCTCAATTTACAGCAGCGGAGATGGTTGGAGTTTCTTAAAGACTATGATATCACTATTCTATATCATCCCGGGAAATCCAACGCGGTGGCCAATGCCTTAAGTAGAAAGGTGGAGAGTTTGGACAGTTTGACATATCTACCGACAGTAGAGAGGCCACTAGCCCTGGATGTCGACTAATCAGTTTGTTAGATTGGATGTTTTGAAGCACAGCCAGGTTCTTGCTTGCATGGTTTCTCAGTCTTCTTTATATGTGCAAATCAGAGAGCGTCAGTATGACGACCTCTATTTGCTTGTCCTTAATGACACGGCATAGTATAGCGATGCTAAGGAGGTTTCTATTGGAGATAACGGGGTGTTGTAGATGCAGGACTAGTTATGTATGCCCAATGTCGATGGGTTATGTGAGTTGATCCTTCAGGAGGCCCACAGTTCGTGGTACTCTATTCATCTGGGTGCCAAAAAGATGTATCAGGATTTTAGGGAGCACTATTAGTGGAGGAGAATGGAGAAAAATATAGTGGATTATGCAACTCGGTGCCTAAATTGTCAGCAGGTGAAGTATGAGCTGCAGAGGCCAGGCGGTTTGCTTTAGAGACTTGAGATTCTCTAGTAGAAATGGGAGCGTGTTACCACGGACATTGAAGAAATTTGATGTTGTATGGGTGATTGTGGACAGGTTGATAAAGTCAGCTCATTTCATTCCAGTGGTGACTATCTATTATTCCTAGCAGTGGGCTCAAATCTATATCAGAGAGATTGTTCGTCTTCACAGTGTGCCAGTATCCATTATTTCCGATCGAGGCATGCAATTTACATTGCATTTTTGGAGATTTATGCAGTATGAGTTAGGCACGTGGGTTGAGTTGAGTACATCATTTCACCCCATACGGATGGGCAGTACGAGCGCACCATTAAGATATTAGAGGATATGCTTCGTGCTTGTGTTATGGATTTCGGTGGTTCTTGGGATCAGTTTTTGCCGCTTGTAGAGTTCGCCTACAACAACAACTAACAATCGAGAATTCAAATGGCTCCTTATGAGACCCTATATTAGAGGCGATGCCATTCTCCAGTTAGTTGGTTTGAGTCAGGAGAGGCTAGGTTGTTGGGCACATAATTGGTTCGAGATGCCTTGGAGAAAGTCAAGTTGATTTAGGATCGACTTCGTACACCCCATTCCAGACAGATGATCTATGCTGATCGGAAGGTTCGTGGTGTTACATTATGGTTGGAGAGAGGGTTTTCCTCTGAGTGTCACCCATGAAGGGTGTGATGAGGTTCGGGGAGAACGGCAAGTTGAGCCCTAGGTACCTCGATCCTTTTGAGATCCATGAGAGAGTTGGTGAGGTAGCCTACAAGCTTGCATTGCTGCCCAGCCTATCAGTGGTTCACCTAGTTTTCCATGTTACTATGCTCCATAAATATTATGGTGATCCGTCCCATGTAATAGATTTCAGTTCAGTCCAATTGGACAAGGATTTGACTTACGATGAAGAGCCAGTGGCTATCTTTGATAGGCAAGTCCGAAAGTTGAGGTCAAAGAGTATTGCTTCAGTCTATGTTCAATGAAGGGGTCATTCGGTCTAGAAGGCAACCTGGGAGACCGAGCACGTCATGTGTAGTTGTTATCCTCATCTATTCATCACTTCAAATATGTCTCTGTACATGTTCGAGGACGAACATTTGTTTTAAGAGGGGGAGAATATAATGACTCAACCGGTCGTTTTGTGTATTTCAGGCATGTTTCCCCTTTTGTGCATAATATCACACATGTGCATTTGGGGTTTTATGACTAGCAGGGTTGGCTCTTGGCTTAGAAGCCTAAATTAATAATATTGACCAATATTTGACTTTTGTGAAAATAACCCCGGAATAGTGTTTTGATCGCTCCGATAGTTTCGTATTGTGATTTTGGACTTGGGAGTTTGCCCAGAATCAAATTCAGAGGTCCGTAAGTTGATTTCAGTTGTTTTGCCAAAAATTGGCAATTTGAGGTTTAGATGTTTTACCCTAGGCTGACATTTGGCTATCGGGTATGGAACTTGGTTATGTGAATTGGAATACGTCTGTTACTCTATTTAGAATCTTTTTGCAAAATTTGGTGTCATTTGGAGTTGATTTGATATGATTCGGACGCTTAGTTGCAATTCTAGAAGTTCTTGAACTTTACTCTGAAATTCATGCGTTTTGGTGTCCAATTCGTAGTTCTAGATGTTATTTTTGTGTTTTGATCATGCGAGCGAGTTCGTGTGATGTTTTTAGACTTGTGTGGATGTTTAGTTTGGAGCCCCGAGGGCATGGATGAGTTTCGGACATGATTTAGAATATTTTGGACTGAAAATTAAAGATCTGGTGTGCTAGTGCTCTGATGTCACAATTGCGAGCACCAGCTTCGCAATTGCGAACATGGAAAGGGAGGCTCACGTTTTGCAATTGTGAGACCTAGCTCGAATTGCAAGGACTGTCATGATTAGGTTACGCTTGCATTTGCGACTATTTTGTCGCATTTGCGATGAGGACATGATTCGCAAATGTGAAGCCACTGTCACAATTGCGACTTCCTCTTAGGCTGTCAGTGCTGCATTTGCGAGAACCACTTTGCAATTGCGAGGGTTCGAAATAGTGAACCCAGTGTCATAAATGCGACATCTGCAACTGAACAAAAGTTAGAAAAGTCTGAATTTAGGTCTCATTTCTCATATTTTAGAACCCTAGACTTGGTAGGATGCAATTTGGAGAGGGATTTTTCATCTACAAACATTGGGTAAGTGATTCTAATCAATTTCAACTACATTTGATGATTATATCTTTGATTTAACATCATATTCATTTGAATCATAGAGAAAAATTGGGAATTTTTGTCATGTTTTTGAAAAATGAAGAATTGAGTTTTGAGAGTCGATTTGGACTTGGATTTGAAAACAAAACACATATATGGACTCGTGAGGTTATTGGTAGACTGAATCTACCCTAGGACCCAGGTTTTGACCGGGCTAGCCAGGGGTTAACTTATGTTGACTTTTTGGAAATTTCGTAAAAATCAAAGCTTTATCTATTATAACTATTTTCCCTTGCATTGATTTATGACATTAAGTCACTTTAAGTTAGATTTGAGCCGTGTGGAGGCGAATTTTAGGGGAAAAGCTATTCTGATGGTTGAGTTAGCCTAGTTGAGGTAAGTATCTTCCCTATCTCTGTGTGGGAGAACTACCCTTTAGGATTTGGGTTGATTGTACTATTTATGTTATGTGAATGTCGTTTACGTAAGGTGACGAGTGGGTACACGGGCTATATGTGGTATTTGAAAGGTTTGGGTTATTTAGAATCTTTCTATGCCTTTAATTGAATTGTCATAGCATGTTGTATCTCTCGTTGTTAATCTACTCTTACATGTTTTATTTGTCATTGTTAACACTTGTTCCACCTCTTACTTGTTATTTTCTCATATATGCTTTAGTTGAAGTTATTGCCATCCTTATTGTCTTGTTCTCTCTTAGATTGTTGCATTACTTTTAATTGAGGTTCTTATTCTATGGAATATCTTCTTGTTGAGTTATTTGTGTTAAAGTTGTAAAAGTCGTTATTACATCGACGCGAGATTGTTAATTGTGGAGATATCTTTCTAGTTGAGCAAATCACATTCATTTTATTGTTGTTGAGATTCTTGTATGCATTCTGGTTGAGAAATGGGTTATTTGTTGTGGAAACATTGGTATTGTTGGTTCTTTTGGTAAGTTGGGGCATATGGGCACTTGTGGTGCGATTGGGATTATGTTGTGATACTTATACGCATGCGGTGGTATAAGGCTAGGGGTTGATACGCATGCTGTTAGATAAGCTGGGCTTGATACACGTGTTGCTGGTACGGGAACTACTTGAAGCCACACGGTGAGAAAAGGTGATCCGGAAAAATGATTTTCAGAACTAAATGTAAGGCTCCTACGGCGATATAAAGAAAATTTTTGATTGAAATTGTGAAATGTGAATACGAGGCGATACCTCGTTTGGTATTGTTGTTGTGTATTTCAGATTGAAAGCACTTATTGGTTGAACAGTTGTTGTTGCTTTTATACGTCCTTGTCTTACCAGTTTTGTCCGTATTTGACTATTTGTGGTTTTCATTATTGGATTCCTTCTTGTTATTTTTTTTTCTTACAATTTTATCATTAGTTTACGTTACTAAATTGCCTTGTTACCATTTGTTTCTTCTCTTTCAACTACTTCTGGTGGTTATATTTTTGTTCCGTTTATCTTGTCCTAGTAAGTGTCTTGACCTAGCCTCGTCACTACTCTACCGAGGTTAGACTTGATTCTTACGGGGTATCTTGTCCTAGTAACTGCCTTGTTACCATTTGTTTCTTCTCTTTCAATTATTAGTTTCACTATTTCTCTATGCATTACCTAGTCTTATAGACAAGGTACCATCACGACATCCTAAGATGGGGAATTGGGGTCGTGACAAGTTTGTATCAGAGCTCTAGGTTCATAGGTGTTACGAGTCATAAGCAAGCTTAGTAGAGTCTTGCAGATAGGTACGGAGATATCTGTACTTATCTTCGAGAGGCTACTGAACTGCTAGGAAATTCCACTTTGTTGATTCCTTATCGTGCGAATTTGTTGACTTTGAACCTAAATCTTTGTCAATCTATTCTCTCACAGATGGTGAGGAGACGCACTATTGGATCCGACGATAAGAAAATCGTTCCCTCTACTAGATCCGATAGAGGCTGGGGCAGATGGCGAGGAGGGCCACGTGGTGTAGCTAGAGCACCTGCCCGAGCAATGACTGAGGAGCCACAAGTAGCTCATTAGGGGATAGGTAACTGAGGCGTCTATTGTCACCCCTGCACTTCAGGAGACCCTATCACAGTTTATGAGCATGTTCAGTGCTCTAGCTCAGGTGGGATTGATTCCCCTCACTCCAGCTACATCTCAGGCTGGGGGCGGAGCCCAGACTCTTGCAGCTCTAGAGCAGCAGATACATGTTGAATAGGTTCTAGGAGTTATGGCAATGTCACTTGTTTTTCCGGTTCAACATGAGATTAGGGAAATGGCATCCGAGGAGGAGCATCTTAGACTTGAGAGGCTCAAGAAATATCATCCTCCTACTTATAGTGGCCTAGCTATAGCGGATATGGAGGGTTTTCTAGAGAAATGCCACCGAACTCTCCGCACCATGGGTATCGTGGAGACGAGCGAAGTTGCTTTTACCACATTCTAGTTGTTAGAGCATACTTGTGGTGGTAGGCTTACAAAGAGGCTAGCCCAGTCGATGCTTCACTCACATGGACACAGTTTTTAAAGATGTTCTTGAGAGAGTTTGTTCCCAAACCCCTTGGGATGCATGGCGCATGCAGTTTGAGCAGTTGCGCCAGGGTGTTATAATAGTGTCAGAGTATGCCATTAGATTTAGAGTTGTCCAGACATACACCTACCTTGGTCTCTACAGTCAGAGAGAGAGTCCGCAGATTCGAAGAGGGGCTCTACTATGGTAGTAGATTCAGCATGGCTCGAGAGTTGGAGACAGATGCTCTGTATCAGCAAGGGATAGAGATCGCGCTGAGGTTGGAGGGTATGCGTGGCCATCAGAGAGAGGATAGGGAGGCCAAGAGGCCTCAAGATTTTGGAGGTTCAATCTTTGAAAAATGAAGAATTGAGTTTTGAGAGTCGATGTGGACTCGGATTTGAAAAAAATACATATATAGACTCGTGGAATTATGGGTAGTCGAAATCTACCCTTGGACCCAGGTTTTTACCGGTTGGGCCAGAGGTTGACTTTTTGGAAATTTTGTAAATATCAAAGCTTTATCTATTTTAACTGTTTTCCCTAGCATTGTTTGATAACATTAAGTCACTTTTGGTTAAATTTGAGTCGTGTGGAGGTGAATTTTTGGGAACAGCTATTTTCGAGGGTTGAGGTGGCCTAGTTGAGGTAAGTATCTTGCCTAACATTGTGTGGGGAAATTACCCCTTAGGATTTGGGTTGATTATTCTATTTGTGTTATGTGAAAGACGTTTATGCAAGATGATGAGTGGGTACATGGGCTATATATAGTATTTGACTGGTTTAGGTTATTAAGACACTTTCCATGCCTTTAATTGAATTGTCATAACATGATATATCTCTCGTTGTTAATCTACTCTTACATATTTTATTTGTCATTGTTAACACTTGTTCCACCTCTTACTTATTATTTTCTCATATATGCTTTAATTGAAATTATTCCCTTCCTTATTGTCTTGTTATCTCTTTAATTGTTACATTACTTTTAATTGAGGTTGTTATTTTGTGGAATATCTTCTTGTTGAATTGTTGGTGTTGAATTTATAAAGGTCGTTATTACATCGAGGCGAAGTTTTTAGTTGTTGCAATACCTTTCTTGTTGAGCAAATCACATTTATTTTGTTATTGTTGAGACTCTTGTGTACATTGTGGTTGAGCCATGAGCTATTTGTTGTGGAAACATTGGTATTGTGGATTCTTTTGGGAAGTTGTGGAAAATGGGTACTTGTGGTGCTAGTTCTGATTATGCTGTGATATTGATATGTATGCTATGGTATAAGGCTAGCGGTTGCTACACTTGTAGTGAGATAAGGTGGGCTTGATGCGCGTGTTGCTAGTAAGGGAACTACTAGAAGCCACGTGGTAAGATAAGGTAGGCTAAAATGCAGGTAGCTATTTAGGGATAAATGATTTTCAAATCTAAATGTAAGGCTCCCACGGTGATCTAAGGATAGATTTTGATTGAAATTGTGAAATGTGAATATGAGGGGTACCTTAGTTATGATTCTTGTTGTGTATTTCATATTGAAAGGAGTTTTTGGTTGAATAGTGCTTGCTGCTTTTATATTTCCTCTTCTTACTAGTTTTGTCCATATTACTATTTTTGGTTATCATTATTGGATTCCTGCTTGTTTTTTTCCTTACATTTCTGTCATTAGCTTATGTTACGAAACTGCTTTGTTACTATTTGTTTCTCCGCTTTCCATTACTTCTCGTTGTTACATTTTTGTTTCATTTATCCTGTCCTAGTAAGTGCCTTGACCTGACCTCGTCACTACTGTACCGAGGGTAGGCTTGATTCTTACTGGGTATCATTGTGGTGTGCTCCTATTATGTTTTTTCATATTTTTGTATAGATCCAGGTACGTCTGTCCGTGTTGGACGCTGATGATCGATTGACTACCTACTCTTGGAGACTTTACCGTATTCCTGCCGACGTCCGCAGACCTTGAAGTCACCTTCTATTTTTAGATATTCTACCGTTTATTTCTTGTTCCAAAATAGTATTGTATTACGAGACTATTAGTACATTCTTGTAGAGCTTATGACTCTTTCCACTAGGTTTTGTGGAGTTATTTGCCAGCTTTGTTGTTGAGATTTATGATGATAGTGTAAGGGTTTAAAATTAGAGATTTATTATTATTTCGCTTTTTCTCAGGCATGTTAGGCTTGCCTAACCTTAGAGACTAGGTGCCATCACGATATCCTAAGGTAGGAATTGGGGTCGTGACAAAAAGCCACCTCTAATCATGAATACTTTGGTGCACGCACACACGCCCGTCACCTAGCGTGTGCGTCACCCCAATACCTCTCATGTAATATAGTTTCCAAGGTTAAATACCCTCTAATCCAAATTTAGATATGGTACTTAACTCAAAAAGGTGCAAATCAATACTCCAAAAAGCCTTTGTCGTGCGTATCAATCTCCACGCAACTCGAATCTAGCCAAAGCAACGTAATATCATCAATGAAAAGCATCAGAAACAATTCCAAATGATAAAGCTAAATTCTTGAATCAAATATGCAAAGTTAGCCCAAAAACTCAAACTCCGAGCCCGCACCGTATAACTCGACAAAATTCACAAATACCAAAAACTCATTCAAATGCGTGTTCAACCATACCAATTTCAATGGGAGTGCGTCTCATTTGAATAGAAAGGCTTTACCTCTCTTGTTGGACGGGACTAAAAAGTCTTTTTCAAAAGAAAAGTCCTCCGACTGAACAAAGGGAGCAGGCTGGATACTAAAAGAATTCGATACAGCGGGGAGAATGAAGGTTCCACAATTGGATAATACTTTTATTTCATGCTGACATCCAATTCCAACCAAAATTCGACGCTCAAATCATCAAATCTCACTCTCTAATAACATGGCCCAAAACCCCCAAATTTCACCTCAAGTTCACATAAAGTAGGTGTAATAATCAATGGGGTAATCAATATCTAACATCAAAAGTGATTAAACTTCACTTACCTCTTTAATTGTTGCCAAAGGCCTCCCAAAAATTGCCCTTAGCCGAGCTCGAAAATTCCCAAAATGAGAAAACACTCAAACCCTTCGAATATAAGAACCTGCTAGTGATTTCGCATCTTCGGTTTCGCAGGTGCGGTCCAAAAATTGCATCCCCGACCTTCTGCATTAGAGGACCAAAGTGCGCATCTGGGCATCCACATTTGCAGTCATGCTCCGCGGGTGCGGCCCTACTTCTACGGACCCCTTGCTCCTCCAGCCAACCTCGCTTTTGCAGCCACTTGTCCGCATCTCCAGACTCGCATCTGCGGATACCTGTCTGCATCTCCAGAATCAGCCTTGCCCAGCCTTCTTCGCTTCTACGATCAATAAGTCACCTCTGTGGCCTTGTACCTACAGCCAATCCCTCGTTGGTGCGATTGCACCAGGACTCCAAAACTTCATCATTCACTAAATGCCCAAAAATGATCCGCCAATATTTTGAAACACACCGGAGGCCTCCGGGACTCCATCCAAACATACCAACAAGTCCCAAAACACAATACAAACTTACCCAAAGTCTCAAATCACTTATAATAACACCAAAACCATGAATCGCGCCCCAATTTAAGACAAATATAATTAATGAACTTTCAACTTCCAAAACTCATGCCGAACCATATCAAATAAACTCTGAATAACCTCAAATTTTTAATGCAAGTCCCAAATGACACAACAAACCTATTCCGGTTCTCGGGACCAAAATCTGACCCGATAGCAAAATAGTCAACTCTCGGTCAAAATCTCAATCTTCCATACCTTCTACATTTCAAATATCACCAAAAAGCACCAAATCAACCTACGGACCTCCAAATCAACATCCAGACATATGGCGAAGTCCAAAATAACCAAATAAAGCTATTGGAATCATCAAAACACCTTTCCGGGGTCGTATACACAAAATTCAAACTCCGATCAACTCTTTCAACTTAAGCTTCCAATCTTGGGATTAAGTGTCCTAATTCACTTCAAAACATCTCAGAAACAAATCCCACCATTCTGGCAAGTCACATAACCACAAACGAACTAGAAGAGGCAATAAATAGGGGAACGAGGCTACAATACACAAAATGACCGGCCTGGTAATTACATTCTTCCCCTCTTAAACGAACGTCTGTCCTCGAACAAGTATAGAATCATACCCGGAGTCTCAAAAAGGTGAAGATATATGCTATGCATCTCCTTCTCGATCTCCCATGTAGCCTCCTTGACTGGCTGACCTCTCCAATGCACCTTCACTAATGCTATATTCTTTGACCTTATCTTCTAAATGTAACAGTTCAAAATGGCCACCAGCTCCACATCATAAGTCAAATGCCCGTCTGGCTGCACCATGCTGAAGTCCAAGACACGTGACAGATCACCATAGTACTTCCGGAGCATAGATACATGAAATACTAGGTGATCTCCCTATAGACTAGTTGGCAAGGCAAGTCTATAGGCCACCCTTGCCACTCTCTCAAGCACCTCAAAAGGACTAATATACCTAGGGCTTAACTTGCCCTTCTTCTCAAACCTTATCAGACTCGCGAAACACTAAGTAGAACCTTCTTACCCATCATATATGCAACATCACGAGCCTTTTTGTCAGCATAACTCTTTTGGCTAGACTGTGTTGTACGAAGCCGCTCTAGAATCACCTTCATCTTCTCCAAGGCATCACGAGCCAAATCAGTGCCCAACAACCTAGCCTGCTTAGGCTCAAACCAACCAATGGAGAATGACATGTCCTTTCATATAAGGCATCATAAGGAGCCATTTGGATACTCGATTGAAAGTTGTTGTTGAAGACGAACTCTGCTAAGGGATGAAACTAATACCATGAACCTCCAAAATCAAGGACACATGCATTTAACAAGTCCCCTAGTATCTGAATAGTGCGCTCAAACTGTCTGTCCGTTTGGGGATGAAATTTATACTCAGCTCTACCCATGTGCCCAACTCTTGTTGCATCGCTCTCCAAAACTGCAATGTGAACTGAGTGTAAATTTGAGCCAGCCGCTATGATGAGTAGGTAATCATAACTGGAATGAAGTGTGCAGACTTGGTCAGTCTTTCCACAATAACCTATATTGCATCAAATTTCCTCAAGGTCCGTGTAAGTCCAACTGTAAAATCCATCGCGATATGCTCTCACTTCCACTCAAAAATGACAAGCCTCTGAAGCAAACCATCGAGTCTCTGATGCTCGTACTTCAGCTGCTAAAAGTTCAAACACCGAGCAACATACTCAACGATATCTTTCGTGATCCTCTAGTGCTGCCTCAAATCCTGATACATCTTCGCGGCACCCGGATGAATGGAATACTACGAACTATGGGCCTCCCCAAGAATCAACTCACGCAACCCACCTACATTTGGAACACAAATCCGACCCTGCATCCTCAGTACCCCATCATCTCTAATAGTAATCTCTTTAGCATCACCGTGTTGCACTATATCCTTCAAGACAAGCAAGTGGCATCATCATACTGGCGCACCTTGATGCGCTCAAATAGAGAAGACCATGAAACCATAGAAGCAAGAACCCGACTGGGCTCTGAAATATCCAACCTCACATACCGATTGGCAAATGCCTAAACATCCAATGCTAACGGTCACTCCCTAACTGGAATATAATCAAGACTCCCCATGCTCTCACCTTTCCTACTCAAGGCACCGACCACCATATTGGCCTTTCTCGGATGTTAAAGAATGGTAATATCATAGTCCTTTAGTAGCTCTAACCACCTACATTGCCTCAAGTTGAGATACTTTTGCTTAAACAAGTGTTGTAGACTCCTGTGATCTGTGAACATCTCACAAGACACGCTATAGAGATATTGCCTCCAAATCTTCAATGCGTGAACAATGGCTGCCAACACCAATTCTTCTTATGGGGCTTCAACTAACGCGAAGCATAAGCAATCGCTCTACCCTCCTGCGTCAACACACATCCTATGCCAATCTGTGAAGCATCATAATAAATGGTATATGAAACCGCTCCTAGAGGTAAAACTAGAATTAGAACTCCAGTCAAGGCAATCTTGAGCTTCTAAAAGCTCTCATCACACTCCTCAAACTAGATGAATGGGGCACCATTCTAGGTAAAGCTAGTCAAAGGTGCAATAGTGGACGAGAACCCTCCACAAAAGGGCGATACTACCTAGCCAAACCAAGGAAACTCCGCATCTCAGTAGCAAAAGACGGTCTGGGCCAACTCTGAACCACCTCAATCTTATTCAAATCTACCTTAATCCCCTCACTGGACACTATGTGCCCCAAAAATGCCACCGAATCAAACACAAACTTACACATGGAAAAATTAGCATACAAATTAACCTCAAAGTCTGGAACACGATGGTTTAAAATGCTGCTCATGATCCTCCTAGCTGTGCAAATACACCAATATATCATCAATGATAACTATGATGAAGGAATCAAGATATGGATGGAACACATTGTTCATCAAGTGTATAAAGATTGTTGGGGTATTAGTCAGCCCAAATGACATTACAAGAAACTCATAGTGACTATAGTGTGTCCTGAAAGTCATCTTCAGAAAATCTGAATCCCGGATCTTCAACTGATGATACCCTGACCTCAAATCAATCTTCAAGGACAATCTACCAACCCGAAGCTTATCAAACAAGTCAATAATGGACGGTAGTGGGCACTTGTTCTTAATAGTAACCTTGTTCAGCTACCCGTAGTCAATACACATCCTCATAGTACCGTCCATCTTCATTACAAATAGAACTGGTGCACCCCAAGTTGACACACTAGGCCTGATGAAGCCCTTATCAAGTAGCTCTTGCAACTGTTCCTTCAACTCCTTCAACTCTATAGGTGCCATACGATATGGTGAAATAGAGATGGGTTGAGTGCTCGGCCCCAAGTCAATACCAAAATCAATGTCCTTGTCAGGTGGCATGCCCGACAGGTCTACTGGAAAGACATCTGGGAATTCTCTCATTACCGAAACTAACTTGATGGTGGGGGTATCGGCACTAACATCCTCATGAAGGCCAAGTACGCAAAACATCCCTTCTCAACCATCCGTTGATCCTTCAAATGCGAAATCACTCTACTGGGAACATGATCTAGGGAGCCTCTCCACTCCAACCTTGGCAACCCGACATTGCCAACATCACGATCTTAGCGTGACAATCAACGATAACATGACATGGTGACAACCAATCCATGCCCAAAATCATGTCAAAATCATCCATGCTAAGCAGTAAATGATCAATTCTCATCTCATAATCCCTAACAGTCACAACACACACGATTGATATACATAATCCATAATAATAGAATCACCCGCCGACGTAGATACATGAACTAGCATAACTAAAGAATCACGAGGCATGTCCAAATAATGAGCAAAGTATGATGACACATATGAATAAGTGGAATCAGGATCAAACATGTCACGACCCAAAATTCCACTAAGTTGTGATGGCACCTAACACAACCCGTTAGGTAAGCCATGCAGTATAAGTTACAGCTAAACTGAGAAATCAACAATATATACAATAGAATCTACAAGCGAATTCAATACAATAACCACAAGGAGTGGTAGTACAAGTCATGAGCCCTTACGATTTGGATTTATAAAGTCAATATGATGAATAAATAAAATATCTATTTGAAGTTTACATAAACATAGATGAATCATAAACTACCATGAACAAAAGGTAGCTCGAATCTAGAATGTAGGTACATCTTCAATGCAAGGCTCCGTCTTCTACAGCTATGCGGCTCGAAGATCTGGACCTAAGGTGCAGAAGTGTAGAATCAGTACAACCGACCCTATGTACTCATTAAGTATCTTGACTAACCTAGGTGAAGTAGTGGAAAGGTTTTAAAGTCAAAAGATAATTACTAATATAACCTGTTCAGTTTTATTTGCAATAGAAACAATACTAGGAATAACAGAGAAGAGTACAAGAACAAATGTGCGAAGCAGCAAATGATTACTAAAAGAAATCATGATCAGTTTCCTCAATATCGCAACCAACCCTTTTTTTTTAAATCGATAAGTACCAAACAACATAGTAAACCCACGAAACTTCTAAGTATGAGGAATGTGATCAAGATATAAAATCAAATGGCACGGTAACATCCTTCATATATTTATATCTTCCTTACCAAATATATGAATATATGTCAAATCAATTGGCACGGCAACACCCTTCGTGCATTTATATCAACATCACCAAGCGTCTGTATAACAGTACCAACCAGGTAAAAGAAATACCATTAACAGTAACAGCAAAGTTGAAAGTACACGAATAGCAATAATGAACAAGTCAGAGCATATGGATAACGGTAACAGACAATTAAGGTAGGAGAACATAGATTTCGCTAACTAGCATGTAGAAGGTTTAGATGAAATCGCAACAAGTGAGAAAAGTATAAATGTAAATATAACAAACAAGAAGGAAAGCATCATCTTATCAAGATAAACAGATAGAAGGCGTGGATAAAAACACAAAAAATTAGGGTAGAGGGCGAAGACGGGACAACAACAGCAAGTCCTACATAGAAAGCATAGGTGTAACAATGACAACTCAGAACAAAGACATAAATGTATACGCAAGGGAAAGATATCACAAACTAATGCATGTCTCTCGTCGTTCGTCTTCATGAAAACACCTTTTGTGCCATCAACTCTCACCCTTACATTTTAATATAAAAGCAATAGCACGGCATCACCCTTCGTGCTATTGCTCTCTTCCTCACGTGATAAAATAAAACAATTACAAGGCATTATCCTTCGTGCGTAATAATGTATATGCAATGGCACTACATCACCCTTTGTGCTTTATACTCTTCCTCACGTGATAATGTATATGCAATGGCACGGTATCACCCTTCATGCTTTACACTCTTCTGCACGTGATAATGTATATGCAATGGTACAGCATCACCCTTTATGCTTTACACTCTTCCTCACCAAGCACATGTATATCAACGACAAGCAAGGTAGGAAGCACGTATAATATCAAGAAGAGTGATTAAGAAAATACACCACGTTAACATCAATCTCAACTCGTTAACCGATGAACAATTCAATAAACCTCAAGAACCCTATTGTTCAAGTATCTCGACAAAGTTCAAACATAATATTCAACATAACTATGGAACCCAAGTACTTCCGACTTATGGTCATAAACATATAATTGGATTAGTTATAGCGATGACCGTATTTAGCACATCAACGGTTTCACCAGAAGTCCGTCAAATTTAATCAAGTTACAATAAGCTGAATCATGGGTTATAGCATTGAAATTCATATTCACATTATTACAGAAGTCAAGTAAAACATGAGGTAAGAAAATCACATATTCCAACAAGGCACAAATAATCGTATAATCTGCCTCGAGCATGGATAACCTTGGCATATGCATAAACGCTTGTCATCTCGCATATACATCACCCCTCCCCCCCTCCCATGTAGGAAATAAACCTACCTTTCGGCGTAGCAATGTTTCCCTTCCATTCAAGGATGGGTTCACCCGGAAATTGAAATCTAACCATTTTCATATGACAATCAACACTTGCATAGCATGATGCCAACCAATCCATTCCCATTATTTGATGCAAATAAATTTGATCAAGTGTTATCAATGCCATCTATGAACAAGACAAGAAAAGGCGTTGGTTAGCCTCGGAGAAGATCCAAGCGTCCATAAATCTTGCTATGGACGAATCTTGTATTGAAGATGGACATTTGTGTTTATGTTGTATTATTATGTAGTTATTGAAGATATTAATTCTTATTTGTTTGGTCCTGCGTGACTATTCTTTAAATTAGCCAAAGTGGAAGATGGTCATCCCAACTACCTTTGAAATCTAGAACACATGCTCGCAGCATATCTTCCAGCGTCTGAATGGTACGTTCAGCCTGTCTGTCCGTTTGCGTATGAAAAGCTGTGCTGAGATTCACTTGTGTACCCAAACCTTTCTGGAAAGATTTCCAAAAGTTAGCTGTGAACTGGGCTCCTCTGTCTAATATGATAGACATTGGTACCCCATGAAGTCTAACAATCTCGTTGATGTACAGCCTTGCATAGTCTTCAGCTTTGTAGGTTGCCTTAACTGGCAGAAAATGGGCACATTTGGTATGTCGATCAACTATCACCCAAATGGAGTCGAACTTACGACTGGAGCGAGGTAATCCAACAATGAAGTCCATGTTAATCACCTCCCATTTCCAGGTTGGAATCTCTATATCCTGAAGCAATCCACCAGGTTTCTGATGTTCTATCTTTACCTGTTGGCAATTGGGGCACTGGGCTACAAATTCTGCAATCGACTTCTTCATGCTATCCCACCAATACTGCTCCTTGACATCATGATACATCTTTGTTGAGCCATGATGGATGGAATATCGGGATTGATGAATTTCCCTCATAATCTTCTCTCGCAACCCTGCTACATTAAGCATACATAATCAGCCTTGACATCTCAATGTTCCATCTCCTGCAATCTCAAAAGATGAAATCCTTCCCTGTTGAATGCCAACTCTCAATCGTACCAGGGTGGGATCCTCGAATTGTCGTGCCTTCACCTCGGCTACGAGAGATGATTCCGATGTATTATGTACAACAACACCTCCGTCCTCGGAGTCTAACAACTTGATTCTCATGTTAGCTAGCTGATGAAGCTCTTCAATTAAACTCCATTTACCTACTTCAACATGCATTAAACTTCCCATTGACTTACGAATGAGGGCATCTGCCACAACATTGGCTTTGCCCGGATGGTACAATATTTCGACGTCGTAGTCTTTCAGTAATTCGAGCCAACATCGTTGTCTCAAATTTAACTCTTTCTGACTGAAGATGTATTGCAAACTTTTATGGTCTGTGTAGATATCGACATGGACACCATATAGATAGTGTCGCCATGTCTTCAAAGCATATATTACTGCAGCTAATTCAAAATCATGGGTTGGATAATTCTTTTCATGCTTCTTCAATTGTCTCGAAGCATAAGCAATCACCTTCCCATGCTGCATCAATACACACCCCAAACCTATGCCGGAGGCATCACAATATGCCACATAACCTTCAGTTCCGTCGGGAAGAGTAAGAACTGCAGCGGATGTTAATCAATCTTTTAGTTCTTGGAAGCTCCTCTCACAAACATCCGACCATTGGAATTTGGTAGCTTTCTGGGTCAGCTTAGTTAATGGTGCCGATATAGAAGAAAATCCTTCTAAAAATCGCCTATAATACCCTGCTTACCCCAAGAAGCTACGGACTTTTGATGGCGTAGTAGGTCTTGGCCAATTCTTGACTGCATCGATCTTTTGAGTATCGACACTAATACCTTCGTCAGATATCACATGGCCTAAGAATGCTACTGAGTTCAGCCAAAATTCATATTTGGCGAGCTTTGCATATAACTGGTGATCTCGAAGGGTCTGCAATACTATCCGCAAGTGACCCATATGTTCTACCTCTGAACGGGAATACACTAGGATATCATCAATGAATACCACCACGAACACATCAAGATAAGGCCTGAATACAGTGCTCATGAGATCCATCAAAGCAGCCGCGGCATTTGTTAGCCCGAACGACATTACTAGGAACTCAAAATGCCCATATCTCGTTCGTAAGGCTGTTTTTGGAATATCTTTCTCTTTGACTCTCAACTGAAAATATCCTGAACGTAGGTCAATTTTGGAGAAATATTTGGCTCCCTGGAGTTGGTCAAACAGGTCATCAATTCTTAGAAGTGGATATTTGTTCTTTATGGTGACCTTATTCAACTGAGGATAATCGATACACATCCGTAACGATCTATCTTTCTTTCGTACGAACAAGACTGGCGCACCCCAAGGTGAAGTGCTAGGCCTAATGAAGCCTGTATCCAGCAAGTCCTTCAACTGCACTTTCAACTCTCGCAATTATGCTGGGGCCATTATGTATGGAGGGATAGAAATTGGGTGAGTATCAGGCAACACATCGATGCCAAACTCAATCTCCCTTTCAGGAGGAAGACCTGGGAGTTCATCTGGAAAGACATCCGGAAATTCATTGACTACAGGGACTTCATTAGGCCTAGCACTTCACCTTGGGGTGCGCCAGTCTTGTTCGTACGAAAGAAAGACGGATCGTTACGGATGTGTATCGATTATCGTCAGTTGAATAAGGTCGCCATAAAGAACAAATATCCACTTCCAAGAATTGATTACCTGTTTGACCAACTCCAGGGAGCCAAATATTTCTCCAAAATGGACCTACGTTCAGGATATTTTCAGTTGAGAGTGAAGGAGAAAGATATTCCAAAAACAGCCTTCCGAACGAGATATGGGCATTTTGAGTTCTAGTAATGTCGTTTGGGCTAACAAATGCCCCGGCAGCTTTTATGGATCTCATGAACACAGTATTCAGGCCCTATCTTGATGTGTTCGTGGTGGTGTTCATTGATGATATTCTAGCGTACTACCGTTCAGAGGCAGAACATACAGGTCACTTGCGGATAGTCTTGCAGACCCTTCGGGATCACCAGTTATATGCAAAGCTCTCCAAATGTGAATTTAGGCTGAACTCAGTAGCATTCTTAGGCCACGTGATATCTGATGAGGGTATTAGTGTCGATACTCAAAAGATCGACGCAGTCAAGAATTGGCCAAGACCTACTACGGCATCAGAAGTCCGTAGCTTCTTGGGGTTAGCAAGATACTACAGGCGGTTTGTAGAAGGATTTTCTTCTATATCAGCACCACTAACTAAGCTGACCCAGAAAGCCACCGAATTTCAATGGTCGGATGTTTGTGAGAGGAGTTTTCAGGAACTGAAAGATCGATTAACATCCGCTCCAGTTCTTACTCTTCCCGAAGGAACTGAAGGTTATGTGGAATATTGTGATGCCTCCGGCATAGGTTTGGGAGACAATTGAAGAAGCATGAAAAGAATTATCCGACCCATGATTTGGAATTTCCTGCAATAATATACGCTTTGAAGACATGGCGGCACTATTTGTATGATGTCCATGTTGACATCTACACAGACCATAAAAGTTTGCAATACATCTTCTGTCAGAAAGAGTTAAATTTGAGACAACGACGTTGGCTCAAATTGCTGAAGGACTACGACGTTGAAATATTGTATCATCCGGGCAAAGCCAATGTTGTGGCAGATGCCCTCAGTCGTAAGTCAATGGGAAGTTTAGTGCACGTTGAAGCAGGTAAGCGGAGTTTAACTAAAGAGCTTCATCAGCTAGCTAACATGAGAGTTAGACTGTTAGACTCCGAGGATGAAGGTGTTGTTGTACATAATACATCAGAATCATCTCTCGTAGCCGAGGTGAAGGCACGGCAATACGAAGATCCCACCTTGTTGCGGTTGAGAGATGGCATTCAGCAAGGTAAGATTTCTGCTTTTGAGATTGCAGGGGATGGAACACTGAGGTGCCAAGGCCGATTGTGTGTGCCTAATGTAGCAGGATTGCGAGAAAAGATTATGAGGGAAATTCATCAATCCTGATATTCCATCCATCCTGGCTCGACAAAGATGTATCATGATGTCAAGGAGCAGTACTGGTGGGATGGTATGAAAAGGTCTACCACAAAATTTGTACCCTGGTGTCCCAATTGCCAACAGGTAAAGATAGAACATCAGAAACCGGGGGGATTCCTCCAGAATATGGAGATTCTAACCTAGAAATGGGAGGTGATTAACATAGACTTCATTGTTGGATTACCTCGCTGCAGTCGTAAGTTCGACTCCATCTGGGTGATAGTGGATCGACTTACCAAATGTGCTCATTTTCTACCAGTTAAGACAACCTACACAGCTGAAGATTATGCAAAGTTGTACATCAAGGAAATTGTTAGACTTCATGGGGTACCAATGTCTATTATATCGGATAGAGGAGCCCAATTCACAGCTAACTTTTGGAAGTCTTTTTAGAAAGGTTTGGGTACACAAGTAAATCTCAGCACCGCCTTTCATCCACAAACTGACGGGCAGGCTGAACGGACTATTCAGACACTTGAAAATATGCTGAGAGCATGTGTCTTGGATTTCAAGGGGAGTTGGGATGATCATCTTCCACTTATAGAGTTTGCCTACAATAACAGCTACCACTCCAGTATTAAGATAGCCGCATATGAGGCATTGTACGGGAAAAAATGCAGGTCATCAGTTGGCAGGTTCGAAGTTGGTGAAACTGAGTTGTATGGGCCGGATTTGATCCACCAAGCCATTGAGAAAATGAAAGTAATACAGGAACGAGTGAAGACAACACAAAGTAGGCAAAAGTCCTATTCTGATGTCCAACGTCGTGATCTAGAGTTTGAAGCTTGTGATTGGGTATTCCTGAGAGTCTCGCCAGTGAAGGGTGTCCTGCCCTTCAGAAAGAAAGGTAAATTGAGCCCGAGGTACATTGGTCCGTACAAAATCCTTCGACGAATTGGACATGTTGCTTATGAGTTAGAACTACCATCCGAAACGGAACTTGTCCATCCGGTATTCCATGTGTCCATGTTGAGGAAATGTATCGGAGATCCTTCTCGGGTCGTCCCCATCCAAGACATACAGATAACAGAGGATCTAACATACGAAGAGGTACTAGTGGCTATATTAGACCGACAAATCCGAAAGCTAAGGAAAAAGGATGTAGCTTCTGTCAAGGTATTATGGAGGAACAGAAATATGGAGGAAATGACATGGGAAGCAGAAGAAGAGATGAAGTCTAGATATCCGTACCTATTCCAGAATGTAAATAATGATGAAGCCAAAGGAACACAGAGTGCATTGAAAGGAGAAGCGTCCTTACGAGGTAAATAGGAACTTGAGATACTCTTCATTATTACCTTTCATTTAATGCTAATGATGCACTTGTTTCCGTAGATCCTTACATTCGGGGACGAATGTTCCTAAGGGGGGAGAGTGTTACAACCCGTAAATTCATATGTTAGAATACGCCGTGAGATAGTTTACATATAAGAGCCTAAGAACCCGGAAAATAGTCCAAAAGTTAAGTAAAAGAGCAAAGGTGTCGCATAGTGTGACAGATTTCTGGGTTGAGATTTGCGACCAGAATGTAGATAATGATGAAGCCAAATGAACACAGAGTGCATTGAAAGGAGAAGCGTCCTTACGAGGTAAATAGGAACTTGAGATACTCTTCATTATTACCTTTCATTTAATGCTGATGATGCACTTGTTTCCGTAGATCCTTACATTCGGGGACGAATGTTCCTAAGGGGGGAGAGTGTTACAACCCGTAAATTCATATGTTAGAATATGCCGTGAGATAGTTTACATATAAGAGCCTAAGAACCCGAAAAATAGTCCAAAAGTTAAGTAAAAGAGCAAAGGTGTCGCATAGTGTGACAGATTTCTGGGTTGAGATTTGCGACCAGAATGCGAACCGCGTGTCACTTATTGACAGACCTATAAAAAGGGGTCCAACCCAGTTCTTTCTTCATTTTTCCGAACTTAAACACAGAAAAGAGACCCCCTACGACCCTTTCTCATAATCCCACACCAACTCAACCAATTTTTTCCCCTTCCAAGCTCTAAATTGAAGCAGGAATCAAGAAATGAAGAACTAAAGAGAAACCCTAGCTGAGTTTCCTCCTTATGCAAACCCAAATTGAGGGCGAGAGTTAGAAATTGAGAAATCAAGGAAAAAGGCTAGATAATCCACATGCAAGGTAAGTTATTACTCCCTTTCATGCAATTTTCCCTTGGGCACTCATGATATGTTGTTTCATGCATGAAAGGATTCATGAGAGGATGATTGGAAAACCATGAAATCAAGATAAATACTGCTAAACGGAATGGGTCATGGTTATTATGGGTTGTAAATGAATTGCATGTGTTATAACTATGTTTGATAAGATTTAGAGGAGGAAGGGTGTGAAGAAGCACCATACAAAATTAGGGGTTTTCGATTAATGATAAGCTATGACAATTAGCAAGTAACGGTAGATTGCTCTTTATTTGTAGACTAAGGAATCGTAGCCATTTGCGTAGCTTGTGAACTGGTGCAGTACATACCTGGTATGTAAGACTATATCGTTCTTTCTTTTGCACGACTCCTATTGATTACAATGCAATGAACGAGCCCCAAAAGAATACTCTATTCTTAGAAGTTAGGGTTGCTTATATTGTTTCCCTCTATGGAAGGATTGCTCTTGTTCTTATGATATCAATGTTGTTGGTATTTCTTGAGTCTTATAAGGTTCATGTTAAAGAGATATTCTTAATTACGTGTAAAAAGGGGATAACAATCGTATGTCACTAAAAAAGGTCTGGAACATATTTTCATAAGTGAGCATGCGATATATATATGAATAATCTAATTCCTATGACCGAGCCTAATGAAGGCCGGGTATGTTATAGCCGAGCCTAATGAGGGCCGAGTATGTTGTGACCGAGCCTAATACGGCCGGGTAAGATATGCTATAATATGATGATGATGATGAGCCCAAAGAGGCATATGTTGATGTACAAAGATGATGACGAGCCCACAGAGGCGTACGTAATTGTATGAGGTAACGACTATGTAAACGTATATGGTAATAATAAACGTATATGAAAACGGTAAGCCCACAGAGGCGTATATATAAGATGATGATAATGATAATAAACATGAATATGATGATATTAGAAAGGTTAGGTGTATATGCATAAGCACGACGAGCATGTCATGATTAGCCGCCCTCAGAGGCGTTCAGATGGCACAGGCTATATGTTTCCTATCCTGACTTACATTACTGCTCTTATGTTATGCTTTCCCATTTTACATACTCAGTACCTTATCCATACTGACGTCCTTTATTTGTGGACGCTGCATGTCGTGCTGCAGGTCCTGGTAGATTGGTAGACGGAGCTCCCCCACCGCAGTAGGCTATCCAATTCAGCAAATATTGGCAAGATCCATCCTCCGGACTTGCTATAGCATTGATATGCCTTTTGCATAGGCATTGTGGGCATGTCGGGGCCCTGTTCCGGCTTAGGTTGTAATTTGTATGTTCCTATAGAGGCTCATAGACAAATGTCAATGTATGTATAGACAAGTGTCGGTTCATGTATGTGTACAATCAGGTATTGAATAATGTTTAAACAATGGGATGACTTATGTACAGCTGAACTGCCTTGTCGGCAAGCATATGTATTCTGTTGTATAGCTTTTGCACAATGGCCGTGTCGGCCGTGGTATGTTGTATATGTATGCCTACATCATGATACAGTGTTTCTGTGGATATATGTGTATAAAATGTGTTGTTAACGGAAGGTCCAAGTTAATTATGATCATTGTTGATATGAATATGGGCATTCACCAGTCATCTAAATAGTAAAGAAAGTAAGATAGCAGTTATAAAGGCTACGCCGGCACTCTGCGAGCAGGGTCCGGTGCTATGTCGCGGCCCTCCGGTTGGGTCGTGACATAGTCGAAGAAGCCATCAACTTCTTGAAGGATCAATTTACAGAAAAAACCACTCCCACTAATTTCAGAATCCTTGAAAACATTCAGCAAGTTATTGATGTACATCAAAATGAAGAACTGATTAAAATCCCAACAAGAGAGGAAACCAAAAAAGCAATTTTCAGTCTAAATGGGAACAGTGCAGGAGGGCCTGATGGTTTCACAGGGCTTTTCTATCAAACATGTTGGGAAATCAATGGGGATGACATCCAAAGTATCGTTGCTGTTTTTTTCACAGGAAGATAACTACCAAAATGTGTAACTCACACAAACTTGGTGCTGATACCAAAGAAGAAAGAGATAGAGACATTCTCTGATTTGCGACCCATAAGCTTTAGCAACTTTGTCAACAAGATCTTCTCTAGAATATTACATGAAAGGATACTGGTCATACTACCTACTCTCATTCCACAGGAACAAGCAGGATGTGTCAAAGGCAAAACTATAGTGGAAAATGTCCTATTAGCACAGGAAATCATCACTGACATAGGACAAAGAACAAGAGCAGGGCCAACTGTAGTCGTCAAGCTAGGCATGACCAAGGCATTTGATCGACTGTCCTGGCTATTCATGACTAAAGTTCTAAGGAAAATGGGATTCAATGAAATCTTCATTGGCATGATCTTTGATGTCATGGGCAACAACTGGTATTCAATTCTCATCAATGGTCAGCCTCATGGTTTCTTCAAATCAACAAGGGGAGTCAAACAGGGAGACCCTTTATCTCCAACACTGTTTATCATAGCAGCAGAAGCCCTTTCCAGACGTTTGAATGCACTTCATCAAAATCGTTATTTCAGAAGTTTTGGAATGCCCAGAAAGAGTCCAAAAATCAACCACCTGGCTTATGCAGATGACATGATCATCTTCACATCCTCAGATGCCACCTCCTTACTGCTGATAATGGAGGTTCTAAATGCATATGAAACAGCTTCAGGACAACTGGTCAACAAAACAAAATCAGCTATATTTTTGCATCACTCAGCCAACACTGGAGTAGTAACAAAAGTGGAAAGAATTACAGGTATTGGAAGACAGGACTTTCCATTCACCTATCTGGGCTGTCCAATGCACTACTCCAGGAAAAGGATCATATACTACCAAGACATAGTCAATAAGGTACAGGACAGACTCCAATCCTGGAAAGGAAAATGGCTCTCAATTGGAGGCAGAGCTATCCTGATCAAACATGTGTTGCAAAGCATGCCAGTGCACTTTCTATCAGCAGTAAATCCTCCAAAGCAAGTACTTAACAATCTCTAAAGCTATTTGCACAATTCTTCTGGAGTAACACAGTTGGAGGAAACAGCAGACACTAGTCCTCATGGAATAATCTATGCATTCCTTGTGAAGAAGGAGGAGCAGGGTTTAGATCTCTACATGACATGTCCAAGACACTCTTCTGCAAACTATGGTGGAACTTCAGAACTAAACCTAGTCTCTGGAGTGCATACATGTGCCAAAAATACTGTAAAACACTAAATGCAGTAATAGTTCCTTGGAAAAGAGGATCAAAAACCTGGAAGAAAATGTTAGAATGTAGAGAAATCATAGAACACCAAATTGCCTGGAAAATCAAAATGGGATCATCACTGTTCTGGTATGACAATTGGACCAATTTGGGAGCACTATATTTCATAGTGCCAACAAACTTCCCAATTGATGAATCAATCCAGAATGTAAACAATGTCCTGCAAAATGATTACTGGAACATGCAACAGCTGTCAGAAGCTCTGCCACCGGAGACTGTGGAACATATAACAACCTCATTAAGGCAACCAAACATGGAACACACTCTAGAAATCCCATTTTGGATGCTACAAAATCAAGGTCAATTCATAGTTAAAATAGCTTGGGAATACCTAAGGAAAAGAGAAAATCCAAAAAGAGCTTATAGGATGATCTGTTAAAGGGCTTCCTTTCAAGATTACCTTCTTTATGTGAGAGTCTGGAAGGCAAAATTTCCATTAGACGATCTCTTGAAAAGATAGGGACATCACTTGCCTTCCAAATGTTGGTGCTGCACTGAACCAAAAGAGGAAACCATGACACACCTCTTCTTTACCTCCGCCACTGCCACCAAGGTATGGAGTACTTTCTACAAAGAGCAGGAATAGCAATGGAAGGGCTGACATTCCAACAAGCAATAACAAAATGCTGGACAGTACAAACAGTCAACAGAATCAAAGCAGTGCTGCAGGCTCTCCCCTCTTGCATTGTCTGGGAGCTCTGAAAAAGAAGGAATAGCTATAAACATGGGGAACCAATCACAACTGGCAGAGTCATATATCAAATCTCCACAACACTGCAAGCACTAGTCAACACTAGAAAACCAGGAATAAATGCTCCTCACAAATGGAGTGACCTCCTCCATATGCTGGAAAACCACACCCCAAAAATAAACTTCAGCAAAGTATTGTGGGAATTCCCAAAGCCTGGATGGGTGAAGGTCAACACTGATGGAACATCAAAAGGAAATCCGGGAAGAAGCTCAATTGGATATTGTGTGAGAAATGAATCAGGGGACCTAATATATGCACTAGGCACATAAATCACAGAAGGAACAAGCACAGTAGCAAAAGCAACAGCCATCAAAGAAGCACTGAGATACTGCATATCACAAGGTCTCACTCACATATGGCTACAGACAGATTCCATGCTGCTAAACAATATCATAAATGGCAATTGGAAACCTCCTTGGTGCATAATTGATCAAACAGAAGAAATTCTCCAACTAAAAGAATCCCTCACACTGATAACATCTCACATCTATAGGGAAGGGAACAAGCTGGCAGACCACCTAGCAAACCTTGCACTGGAGGAAGGAAGAATAGAGTGCCAGCAATTCAGCCAACTAGATATAGTAGCCAGAAAAATCTTGAATGCTGATAAATCACAATGTCCTATTTAAAAGTGAAAATAGCAAAATGACAAGTTGTCAGGCATTTTAGGACAGGAAATGAACAAGAAGCACAAAAAAGAACAAAGAAGAATGAAAATCTGTTTCAATAGCAGAATGATTATAGTGTCAATTTACACTAATGATTACAGTTGGTTTGTCTTTGCAGGCAGGAACAGGAAGCAACTAGTAAAGGCTGAAAACACAAGAGGCAACAATGGAAAAAGAACTCAACAACAATCTAAGCATATGCAACAGGAGAAGCATAGCAGATACATCACAAAGTCACAACAGAACAAACTGCATCCTCCCCCCCTCCCCTCCCTGTTATCTCACAACTCTACTGATTCTTTTGCAGGAACAAAGGCACTATCAAAGGCCTGGTAAAGAACTTGAAATCTGCAGAAACTACAAAATCAAATGACATTGGCTCCAACAATCAGGACATCCACTGTTACAGAAACAATATGATTCAACCTCAATTGTGAACACATCTAAAGCAAAAGCAGAAAGTCAACAGAGTCAACAGATGACAAAAGGAAAGGGAGACAAGTCAGGAGAAATAAGCAGCCTCTAGCCCCCAAAGCAATAGCACAGACCAACAGAGCAATGCACCTTCCTCAGAGATCAAAAAATGCAAAAACTACCCAACTCAACAACAGAAGCAGAGGAAACAGAAACAGTGATCAACAACGCAGTAAAAACAACAAGAACTCCAGCAACTATTGTCAACTAAGCAGAACACAACTCACAAGCAAAAACAACACCAGCAGAACACAAAGGTCACCTAAGCAGCAGCAAATTAGGAAAGCAATGCAACAATCCTTCATTGTCAATACCAGCACCAACAATAACAGAAAAGACAACAACAACCATAAAAGCAAAAGCAACAACACCAGTGTCACCATCAGCAACATCAGAGTCATCACTCGACCCACACATCTCAAACCTCTGACACAGTTATGCTATCATCAGCAACATCACCAGCAAGCACACAGAAGTAACAGATTTCTTAGAGGCAATTGTCCATATAAGATAAGGTTATTGGCGTAATTGCGTTGTGTGGTATAAGCACATACAGTGCTCAGTCTAAATTGCATCAATCACCAAGTTCCTATATCAACAGTACTGTCACGACTCGACTGGAGGGCCGCAACTGGCACTGGACCCTACTCAATGGGCACCGACGTACCCTTCATCTAGCTTTCCTTATTATCTATAAGGCTTGTCATACACATACAATCTCGAACAATAATCATAATGAACTAAAATATCATACCATGATATGAACATACTTATATACATGATATGGCCAACAAGGCTGCAATGCAAAATCATACAACAAACTACATACGTTTGCCGACAAAGCAATTCAACTGTACATAAGTCTACTGTACAAACTACATACGTTTGCCGAAACATTATACACTCATTTCGGGGTTCATTTTTCCCTATTTCTCTTGGCCGAATTTTGGGATTTTCCTCCATTCGCTCAAGACCTCCAACTCCCCCTATCATCAAGGTTAGTAATAATTACTAATTTGGTGTTTCATTCCATCAATTCCACCCAAAAACTATCTCAATCCTCCATAAAATACATAGATCTTCAAGTAATTTCTTCAAGAATGCAAAGGAGGGTTTTGCAAGATTTCTTCCAAAAGATAATCCTACACCCTTAGACTTACATGTATGGATATATTATGGGAATATGAGTATGGATTAAGTAATGGAACTTATGGTATGGTGATTGGAAGCCATAAGTTCCCAATTAAATACATAACCGTTGTAGAGATTGAAAGGTGATTATTCGATGGAATTTTGTTGGTTGGGTGTGGATGGATGGTCATGTATGTGATGTTGGAAGTTATGAATTGATTAATAATGATGGTGGGATAAATTGTTGGTAAATGGTAGTAGTTGGATGAACTAATTCTATGGTTAAGAGGTGTACAGATTCATGCCTACTAGGTGTTTGATAAAATGCCTAAATGGCCTAAATTAAGAAATTTGTTACTAATATTGGTCCCATTGGATGTTGTTATTGTAGATTGAAGTTGCTTAGTATAGTGGATCGTTGTAGTGTGATAAAGGGACGAATTTGAGGTATGTTGGTTAAACTTCTCTCTTAGAATCGAATTCTATAATGTTCCCGTAAGTTTCAAGTATTGTTGGCTCAAGTTCCTAATTCCTATGTTCCGAGTTATTCCTTATAAACTTGACTATTCCGAATGAGCCTTATGTCGAAAGATATATGTTCAAAATATGGGTTGTGTATTAAAATGGTATGGCTTTGAGCTGTGTTCCAAATGAAAGATAGTATGCCAAATTGTGTGAGAAAAATCGATATGCTTAAGACTCTCAATTGCTCATATGTGTACCTAAAGTCTTGATTGGAAATGCCTTGTTGTTAATAATATATAAAGATGCTCGAAAGTGAAAGAAGTGAGTTGGTGATATAAAATGTGGCCACCGTGCCAAGAATGAAAGTTATACTTGTGGCCAATGGTGCCAATGAAATGAAATAGTGTGAGAAAGGTTAATAAATGAGCCTTGATTCAACTATTCCAAATTGACTTCTAAAATAGATTTTCCTAAAAGCTTATATACCCAAGTCGTGCCCCAAATGTTGTTGTTTCAACTAATGCTATGCTTTGTAAGTATTTCCAACGTGTTTTGAGCTCTTATATATTCATGAGTTGAAATTGTGTATTGCCCCTTTTTGGGGAAAAGTATTTCAAAATTAAATGAGGTGTTACTTGTTTATGATTTTAACTTGTGCTTCGATTGCCAATTATTTTATTCCATTCTTGAAAAGAAATCTATTGTGTTTAAAGTCTTCATTTCTAATGAATTTAAAGTTGAGATTTTCGAAATATTATATATTTTGATATTTATGACGATGATACATGAGAGGAAATAAGTGAAAGTATGAAATATGAAATACGACCATTGTGCCATGAATGAAGAATCATATGTATAGCCAAGAGAGCCAATGAAATAACGATGGTTTAAGTAGCTTAAAGTACCAATGAAGCTGTAAACGGTATGAAAGATTATGAGGTAAAATGCAATTTGGTCTTCTGTTTCCTCTGTATGCAAATCAAAAATGTTTCTGGGAGTATCGATAGTCACCTAGGAAGGGTCGGTTGAAATAACCTAACCCCTAAACTACACGTGCCGGTGTTGGAGTGGATTGTGATTATTCCCCTTATTTGGGATGAGATTGATGTGATAAAATTATTCCCCTTAATTGGGAAGAGATGATTGATAGAAAAGGATGATATCGATCCACACGGCATTGTGGTGAGATGTCCTAGCTGACCAGGTCGTGATCGGATGCCATGCCGCATACATGGTGGTGGTGATTATGCTGGAAATTGTAATTGAAATTGTGATCGAGATTATGACTATGGTTGATGTCTCGGATAAGACAGCCTAGCTGATCGGATCGTGATCGGACTCCGTGCTAAAAAGTAAGGTGGTATTATGAATAATGGTATATTGGTGCTAAAGATCTTCCAACCAAAAAATTAATATTATTTTCGTATTTTGAAAATTACTATGTTTTTACTTGGCTTTTAGATATCATTGATTGTCGATTGTGGTTTTCATGGTTTTCCCTTTCTTATATTGGCATTCTATTTTGAAAGAGGACATTTAGCTTTACATACTAGTACTATTCCATATTACTAACGTCCATTTTGCCAGGGGCGCTGCATCTTCAATGGATGCAGGTGGTTAATCAGTGGGCAACTTTGGTCCTCGTTAGCAGTTACTCCATATTCAGCAGGTTTTGGCGAGCCCTACTCTATTATGGGCCTGATGTCATTTGATGTTGTACTTTGTATTCTTAGATATAGCCGGGGCCTTGTTGTCGGCTTTTTCAAATATTTTTTTTGATTAGCAATTAGCAAAATATACAGAGACGGAGGGAGACATGAACCTTACCTCCCCCAAAAAGTACATGTATCTAGTCTTTGTAAAATATGCACTATATGTACCTAGGTAATGATAAGTGATTAGATGGTGTGTGGTTCTCCACCGTTGGTGTTCAAGTGCTTCTAAATGTGTAAAGCATGTCCGACCTAAGTTGATGCAATGACTATCTATCTTATAATATGGGTAGATAGTCAATATGTACAAAAACAATGGGAAATAAGCCTAGGTCGACTGTACAAAAAACTTTTGTTTCTAATTCTACAAAATGTTGTAGTTCTCTGATAAGTGTGTCATGAGACATGAATGAGAGTTATTCCCCTTTGTTATGACCTTGGTGGGGATATTCTAGTAAAGTGAGCCTGTTGCAAGTGTGAATCTGATAGATAGTATACTGCTGGTTGATGATGACTCTCTGTGTGATGTTGTTCCTTTTGTCTCTGATTTCTATTTTCCCTTTGTGTGGTTGCTGGCTCGGTTCCTTGTCTTCCTGCTGCTGCTGCTGCTGATATCTGTTGTTGACTCTGTTGGTTGTATGTATGTTGTTGCAGTTGGCTTTGTTATTGATGCATTTTGTTGATGTTGTTACTCCTGTTGCTTCATTGAGGGTGCTTATGAAAACAGTGATGTTGCTGATTACTGTTGTTGATGCAGTCCCTTCTGTTGTTGTTGATGTGGTTTCTTCTGTGATGCAATCTCTGCTGTCAGTGTTATCCTCTTGTTGCTTGCTGATGTATGAGTTGTTGATTCTGAGATTGTTTTCCTTGTGCTAATTGATGTCTGTTGAGTTGCCTGCTGAGTTATTACTGCCTATGCTGCCAGTGTTTTCCTTGTGTTGTTTGCTGGTGGATGAGTTGTTGGTTCTGTGAGCTATGAGTATGTTAATGGTGTTTGTTGTCAGTGTGTGGAAGTTGTGCAATGTATTTGTTGCTGGATATATGACAAGATGGATTCTGTTGACAGTTTGCCTTGGTGATTGTGTATCTGCTTTGTTGTTGACCTTGCTGGCAACTTGATTGTTTGTAGTGTTGATGTCTTTGCTGATTTTAAAGCTGCTTCTGGTCTTCCCGGTACTGTAGTGTGTGGTTTGCTCCAAATAGAAATGCCAGAGTTATTGTGTTTAGAGGCTGTGATGTTCCAATAAGAAGTGTTTTTGGTATAGGAAATTGGTGAATGATGCAATTGCGTTAGATTGAGCACTGGAAGTGCTAATACCACACAACGCAATTGAACCAATAACCTGAACCTATATGACCAATTACATCTCATGTTGCTCCTGGTGCTGCTGAAGATGCTTCTGATGTTGCTGGTGCCATTGTTGGAATTCTACTGTATTGGTTTTATATTTTGTTTCTGGTTGGACTCTTGTGATCTGCAGGTGCTGTCTTTGTTTGAGTGTTTCTTGCTGGAGTTTTTGCTTCCTCTATGACTCTTGTGATCCCTGTATCTGCTTCCTTTGTTTCTGTCACTCCTTTGTCTCCCGCTTTCTTGTTTGTTTGTGGCAGTGTATATGTAAGTTGGTGGTGATAATGCTGATATTGATGCTTTCCTTATTGTGCTGTTGCTCTGAATCTGCTGCACATCAACTCAACAGTTCTGCTAGTCATTAGGTGTGCAGCCATTGTAGCCTTGTTATTAGATTTCTGCTGCATGCTTGGGAGGAGTGTCTGCTGGTTTGACAGTGTTAGTGTGACTGTTGACAGTGAGCAACTGGCTGCTGATACAGATTTATTTGGCTGCTGATGCTGGTTTTGTTGTCTTCTTACTGTGCTGGTTGTCCTGTGTTGCTGGTGTAGCTTGTGCTGATTTTGTATTTCTTTGATCTTTTGCTGCAGGTGTATATGTCCTGTGTTGCCTCCAGGTTGTTGTTTGAGATTAATTATTGGTCCTTTGTTGTTGCTGCTAATCTCATTGCTGCTTCTAATGGTTCTGATTTCCTTATGCTGCTCCAGAAATTCAAAGCTCTGCAGTTGTGCTTGTTGTTGTTGAAAAACATGTAAGCTGTATGTTGCTACTGTCATCCAGTTGCTGGTGCTGCTGACTACCTTCAACTACTATGGGTTTTTTTTTTGCTGGCTGCCTACGACTATTGTGGTACATGTTCTGCAAGGGGGATCTTCCTTGCTTTCCCCCAGAAATTATTTTGTATCCCTGAGAAGTCCTTTATCCTGCATGTGAAAACATAAGAATTAGAGGATATTACGATCAAATTTTGACTGTTAGGACTAATTTTCCTCCTTTCTTGTTTGAGTTGCTGAGTTGTTCTGTTGTTTTTAGCTTTTGATTGTTGCCTCTTATTGTAGCCTGCAAAGATAAAACAACAGTGCTCATTAGTGCTAATTGACAGTGTGATCATTCTGATACTGGAGTTGATTTTCTTTCCTCTTTGTTCTTGTTTGTGATCCTTGTTCATTTCATGTCCTAGAATGTCCTTACTACTATTCATTTTGCTATTTTTACTCTTAAGTAAGGACATTGTGATTTATCAGCATTTAGGATTTTCCTGGCTACAATGTCCAGTTGATTAAAGTGTTGGCACTCTTTCTTCCTTCCTCCAGTGCTAGGTTTGCAAGATGATCTGCCAGTTTGTGCCCTTCCCTGTAGATGTGAGATGTCATCAGTGTGAGGGATTCTTTTAGTTGAAGTATTTCTTCTGCTTGATCAGTTATGCACCATGGGGGTTTCCAGCTGCTATTTATGGTATTGTTCATTAGCAAGGAATCGGTCTGTAGCCAGATGTTGGTTAGACCTTGTGCTATGTAGTATCTCAATGCTTCTTTGATGGCTGTTGCTTCTGCTTCTGTGTTTGTTCCTTCTGTGATTTCTGTGCCGAGTGCATATATTAGGTCCCCTGATTCATTTCTCACACAGTATCCAATAGAGCTTCTTCCCGGATTTACTTTTGATGTTCCATCGGTGTTGACCTTTATCCATCCAGGCTTTGGGAACTCCCACAATACTTTGTTGAAGCTTATTTTTGGGGTGTAGTTTTCAAGTATATGGAGGAGGTCGCTCCATTTGTGAGGGGCATTTATTCCTGGTTTTCTAGTGTTGACTAGTGCTTGCAGTGTTGTAGAGATTTGATATATGACTTTGCCAGTTGTAATTGGTTCCCCATGTTTATAGCTATTTCTTATTTTCCAAAGCTCCCAGACTATGCAAGAGGGGAGAGCCTGCAGCACTACTTTGACTCTGTTGATTTCTTGTGCTGTCCAACATTTTGTTATTGCTTGTTGGAGTACCATTCCTTCCGTTGCTATTCTTGCCCTTTGTAGGAAATATTTCCATACCTTGTTGGCAGTGATGGAGGTGAAGAAGAGGTGTGTCATGGTTTCCTCTTTTGGTTCTGTGCAACACCAGCATTTGGATGGTAGATCATATCCCCATCTTTTCAGGAGATCGTATAAAGGCAATTTTGCCTTCCAGACTCTCCACATGAAAAAGGCAATTTTGAAAGGAAGCCCTTTAACCCAGATCATCCTGTAAGCTTTTTTTGGGTTTTCCCTTTTCCTGAGGTACTCCCAAGCTGTTTTAACTGTGAATTGACCTTGATTTTGTAACTTCCAAAATGGGATGTCTAAGGTCTGTTCCATGTTTGGCCTTAATGATGTTGTTATGTGATCCACAATCTCCTGTGGCAATGCTTCAGATAACTGCTGCATGTTCCATTCCCCATTTTGCGGGACATTATTTACATTTTGAATTGATTCATCAATAGGGAAGTTTGTTGGCACTATGAAGTATAGTTCTCCCAAGCTGGTCCAGTTGTCATACCAGAACATTGATGATCCCATCTTTATTTTCCATGCAATTTGGTGTTCTATGATTTCTCTGCATTGAAGCATTTTCTTCCAGGTCTGTGATCCTCTTTTCCAAGGCACTATTACCGTATTTTGTGTTTTACAGTACTTTTGGCACATGTATGCACTCCCGAGACTAGGTTTAGTTCTAAAGTTCCACCATAGCTTGCAAAAGAGTGCCTTGGACATGTCATGTAGAGATCTAAACCCTGCTCCTCCTTCTTCACAGGGGAGGCATAGATTATTCCATGAGGACCAGTGTCTGTTGTTTCCTCCAACTGTGTTGCTCCAGAAGAATTGTGCAAAGAGCTTGTGAAGATTGTTGATTACTTGCTTTGGAGGATTTACTGCTGATAGTAGGTGCACCGGCATGCTCTGCAACACATGTTTGATCAGGATAGCTCTGCCTCCAATTGAGAGTAGCTTGCCTTTCCAGGAATGGAGTCTGTCCTGCACTTTGTTGACTATGTCTTGATAGTATATGATCCTTTTCCTGGAGTAGTGCATTGGATAGCCCAAATAGGTAAAAGGGAAATCCTGTCTTCCAATGCCTGTGATTCTTTCCACTTTTGCAATTACTCCAGTGTTAGCTGAATGATGCAGAAAGATAGCTGATTTTGATTTGTTGACTAGTTGTCCTGAGGCTGTTTCATAATCCTTTAGGACCTCCATAATCAAACGTACAAAGGAGGCATCTGAGGAGGTGAATAAGATCATGTCATCTGCATAAGCCAGATGATTGATTTTTGGGCTCCTTCTGGGCATTCCAAAGCTTTTGAAGCAAGTATTTTGATGAAACAGGCTTTTTCATATTACTCTTCTGTTGTACTTAGAGGCTCCGTAGACAGGTCGTGAGTAGTGTTTAAAATGGGGAATTGAACTAGAAATGCTGTTATTTGGCAAACATGTTTTACATTATATTTATAAACTCGTAATATTTTTTAAATTATGAATGAAGCTGCAACGGAAATAAAATAGAAGCTGCAACGGAAATAAAATAAAATGGAAGTTTTTTAAATCTTTTCAGTGCTTGATTAATAGAGTGCATCTCCTCTTTATTTGATGCAATAAGAAATTCGAAAACAGGAAAACACTCAATATAGTTGGTCTGATACCAACCGATGCAATAAAAAATGTAGAAAACAAGATAAAAGTATAGAAGTAAGACGCTTAATGAACTATCAAGACAACAAGTAGGAACTAGTCTACTTACCTTCTTGATGAAGTCACGGAGTACCTATACTATACGAACAACCCTCAAGACAACGATGGTCTTGCAAATTGTTCGATCAAACAAGAAACGAGTTCAATTTTGAATCACACCAAAATTGGACAAGTTAAAAGTTACACGAGATTTGGGAGCAAAGTGCTGCCGATTTTCTTTTATACAAATAATGTAAGGTGCTGAAAATAATGAAGTCTTTAGGCTTATATAGATTAAGTCTTTACCTAAATCAACTAGGAAAAGAATAACTAGTTAACCTAAATCAACTAGGAAACAAACAACTAACAAAAAAGGCCACAATTTGACTAAGTTTAAAGAATAGTCACGCGGGACCAAACTGATGCACTCTAGCTTTGATACCAACTGATGCAATATAAAACGCGGAAAACAAGATTAAAGGATAGAAGCAAGACGCTCAATAAACTATCAAGACAACAAGTAGGAACTAGTCTACTTACCTTCTTGATGAAATCACGGAGTACCTATACTATACGAACAACCCTCAAGACAACGATGGTCTTGCAAACTGTTCGATCAAACAAAGGAACGAGTTCAGGGACGGAGGGCGACATAAACCTTACCTCCCCAAAAAAGTACATGTACCTAGTCATTGTAAAATTTGCACAAGAGGTACCAAGAAAATGATAGGTGGCTAGATGATATATGATCCTCCACACTTGGTGATTTAATGCATCTAAGTGTGTAGGACATGTCTGACCTAAGTTGATGTAATGACTATCTATCTTATTGATGCAAATAAATTTGATCAAATGTTATCAATGCCATCTACAAACAAGACAAGAAAAGGCGTTGGTTAGCCTTGGTGAAGATCCAAGCGTCCATAAATCTTGCTATGGACGAATCTTGTGTTGAAGATGTACATTTGTGTTTATGTTGTATTATCGTGTAGTTATTGAAGACATTAATTCTTATTTGTTTGGTCCTGCGTGACTATTCTTTAAATTAGCCAAATTGTGGCCTTTTTGTTAACTAGTTATTCTTTTCCTAGTTGATTTAGGTAAAGGCTCATTCTATTTAAGCCTAAACACTTCATTATTTTGATACCTTTTGACATTATTATCAATCAAAAACCGGAAGCACATTGCTCCCAAAATCGTGTGAATTAACTTGTCCAATTTTGGTGTGATTCAAAATTGAACTT
>MCJB01048730.1:0-20175 GCA_002018475.1 Nicotiana obtusifolia
TATGCACAACGCTAGAGGGGGGGTGAATAGCGTTTTAAGAAATAATTGCAAATTTTCGCAAGCAAGATATACAATTGAAAATGTAAGTGCGAAAATAAGATTGCAAGAATATAATTGCGGAAATGTAAATAGAAATCGTACACCCAGATGTATAGTGGTTCACTACAACGTGTAGCTAGTCCACTCCTCAAGATCGCACTTGAGTATTTCACTATCACTTGTTAAGCTTACGGGTGCTCAACAAACCGTTACAACACAAAACTTGATCACACAAGCTTTGCAATACAACCACGAACACTTGAATCCCACAAGCTTCGTGAATCAAGGAAGACACTCTTCCTAACAACAAGGGACAACTTCCCTTAAGTGTTTGACAACACAAGTTTCACTAGAATTACAACTCTCTCAAGAGTAGATGAAGTGAAGAAAATTCTAGCACAAGAACACAACTTTAGCCTTCAAGAAAATAGCTCAATATAGCTCAAATACTTAAGAAAACTTGAAGCAATATAATCTTATGATTTGGAAGAAGTGTTGTGTTCAAATGAGGTTTATGAGGGTGTATTTATAGCCCCAAAACCTCATATGTCCGTTGGGGGTCTTGCCAAACCAATTCAAAGTTCAAACAAGACTTTTGAGCAATTTCAAATTTCTGCCCGTTTGCCAACGGATTTACCCAGACATCGATGTCTGGATTAAGGCAGACATCGATGTCTTACACATTCTGGAAATTGCTACAGTAAACATCACTTGATGCTACAGTACTGTTGCTACAGTGACATTGCTACAGTAACGTCGATGTATGGCTCTTTCCGTAAAATTTCCAGCACAAATTTTGATTAACAATTTTATTGTTTTGTAAAATCAATTGTTTTGAAAATGTTTTAATTTGTGTTTGAAATCGTTTTAAAACTTTATGCCAAGTTATTAAAGACGATAAATAAATCAAACACATTAAAACACAAAATAACATAAAGACTAAATGACGACTTCATTTGTCTTCAATCTTTTTGCTTCATCGACTTGTTCCATGCATCGACTCCTAGTATCTTGAAAGCTCGACTTGTACAAGTCCATAGCAATCTCAGTAGTTCGTCCATGATGGTTTGTCGATTATCAAAACCTATAACAAGACACAAAGTTATTAGTTAAGGTTACATAGATAAGAATGCATTTTCCAACAGGAACAATACAACAAATCATGTAATGTGCATGACACACACAAGGAAGTAAAAAAGCGACAACCAGAATACACTTTTTCATCAACATCACGCCCCCAGACCATCATACAACATCCTCATATACCCACCCTTATCTCACCGTGTTGACAATATCATGGTAGCCACCCATATCGCTTCGCTCAGACAATATATCAATAGCCAACCTAACAATAACATAATAGCTACCCATATCGCTCCACCAAGACGATATCACAATAGCCACCCGTATCACTATGCCCAAATAGTATATCAATAGCCACATGTATCTATCCGCACAATCAGCAACAGTGAAATGCCACCCTTATGCTCCACACAACAAAACTCAATCCGCATAACATGCCCACATATGCCATAATGTCACAACACAATAGTATCAGAGATTTATCACGATATAAGCTCACAACTTATCGACAAAGTGCACTAGGACATGACAATAATATAGAAGAGCGGAGGGGTATTCGACATAAAGAATGAAAGCTACTCAAATTAGCAAGAATAAAAAATGCCTAACTTAGCGAAATAAGGAATTAAAATCCTAAAAGAGGATCTATATCATGGAATATAAACTCAAGTAAACAACCGAAGTGAAATCACGTAAAAATAAAAATTTCTCAATAATGACAAAAAAATCAACCTCGGGTCAAATTCAGTCATAAGCAACACATACGCCCGTGTACACACTCGTCACCTTATGTACACATCGTTCACATAGTAAAAATAATACAATTAGACCAAATCCTACGTGGAAGTCCCCCCACACAAAGTTAGGCAAGATACTTACCTCAAATAAGCTAAATCAATCCACTAATAAGCCCTTCCTGTGTGAATCAACTTCCAGACTAATTCAATCTAGCCAAAATAACTTAATATCATAAATAAAAGCTATAGGAAACAATTTTGAATAATAAATATTCGATCTTGAACAAGAATAAAAATGTCAACCTCGGGCCCGCACCCTAGAACCCGATAAAACTCACACATTCAGAATACCATTCAAATACGAGTCCAACCATACCAATTTCATCCAATTCCTACCTCAAACCGACCTTCAAATCATCAAATTTCATCTAGAGAAGTTTTTACTAAAGTTCCTAATTTCTCTTACATAGATTCATCAAATAAATGCTAAAAACATGGATGGAATCATGAAATATAACCAAATCCGCGTCAAGAATACTTACTCTAATACAAATTGCGAAACTCCCCTCCAAAATTTCCCAAATTCGTGCTCTATAACTCAAAAATATGATAAAATAATAGAAGCCCTCGAAATAGAGTACTATATAAGTATGCCTAGGCGTCCTTTTTCGCGATCGGGGGACTTGCTTCACGATCGCAAAGCACAAATCATAACCTGATCAAAACCTTCTATGCAAACGCGATCTGGGCCTCGCGAACGCGACCCTTCACCTCAACTGGCCAACACGAACGCGACATCCAACACGCAAACGTGAAGGCCAAACTGGCGCCCCTTCCAGCTCTTCCTCTACGTGATCGCCACACAAAGGACACGAACTCCATGAACATCCCCCAGGCTCCGCGAATGCAAAAGCCTCCTCATGAACGCGATGAGCAAATCATCAGCCACCCAAAATGTACTTCTCCATCGCGATTGGCCTTCCACGATCGCGATGAACTGCCGAACATCAGAAAAACCAGTAACACCAAATATGAGCGAAATGATCCTAAACACACTCGTGGCCCCCTGGACTCCATCCAATCACACCAACCAATCCCAAAGCATAACGCGAACCTATTCGAGGCCTCAAATCACAACAAACAACATCAAAATTATGAATCACACCTCAATACAAGCCTAATGAACTAATGAACTTCCAAATTTTAAAACTCATGCTAAACCATATCAAATCAGCTTGGAATGAGTTGCATGCAAGTCCCGAATGACACAAAGGACCTATACCAACTCTCGAAACTGAAATCTGAACCCGATCTCCACAAAGTTAACTCTCGATCAAACCTATCAACCTTCTAAACCTTCAACTATCTAACTTTTGCCAATTCAAGCCAAAAAAACCTAGGAGCCTCCAAATCCACGTCCGGACATACGCCTAAGTCCAAAATCATCATCTAGACCTAACGGAACCATCAAAAGTCCGATCCGAGATCAAATATGCAAAAATTAAACTTGATCAACTCTTCTATCTTAAAGCTTCTAAAATGAGAATCATTCTTCCAAATCAAATCCCAAACCACTCGCAAACTGAAACCGACCATACACGCAAGTTAAAATACAACATATAAAGCTATTAGCAGCCTCGAACCATCGAACAAAAATCCAAATAATCAAAATAACTGGTCGGGTCGTTACAATAGCAGGTTGGTTAGGTGCCATGATGACATTGGAGGGATTTTGGGTTGTGACAAGATGGTATCAGAGCTCTAGGTTCATAGGTTCCATGAGTCTGATCTGTTTGATAATGTTTTACCTATCTTCTAGAGGCCACAGGGCATTTAGGAAGCTTCCCATCTTTCTCTCCTTATCATGCGGCCTTGTTTTAGCTTGACGTCTATATCTTCATTTTTCCTCTATTTGCTCATATGTGATTTTGCACACTCGATATCTGCTATGCACCAGGAACTTGTGATGCTGTGGATGGACTGTGAAGGAAGGGTGTTGTGGGTTACACATGATGTGTTCTATGGCTTCGAGCCAAGTGGTGAAGTCTGCTATCAGCGATCAGATTGCATGGTCATGCTTTATCTCAGTTCTTGGACAAGGATTTCTTTGTGAGGATGAGCTATGCTTTGAGAAAGATTTCATCGAGGAAGATTTTGAGCAAGGTTTCGGTTGGATACATGATGTACTACACCTTATGGTAATGTAGAGGTCTTGGGATGATTCAGTTTTGATGCTCATTTTGGACGTAATATGCAAGGAAAGTAGATAACTCAATTGTTTCTTTTGGATATTCATATACTGGTGGAGCACGGGTTATTCGGAGCATATTGGTTGTGCATTGGATATCAGAGGAAGGTGAGTGGCTTCGAGAAGGTTCTAATAAATTCAAGATTCATATATGGTATTTAAGGAACATCAGATTTGTGTATGGTTAAGAATATAGATCTGTGTTGGATGGTGCCAAGATTTGCGGTGATTCTATATCATTATTGACTCTGTATGGTATTAGAGAGATGCAAGAAATAACTTTAGACTCATTAAAGGGTTCTTAAGTACATGCATTTTCATATTAAGGTACTCTTTCTTTTAGCAGTATATGTGACTTTGTTGATTTAGAGGGATTTTGTTCTAATGAGTTGATTATGTACAAATGGGTTCCGAAGAGTTTGCGATGGTTTGGCCACGACTTGCAGTTATACTCTACAGGAATGAGGAGTTCATTATGTATTGTGATTTTGTTCTAAATGATTGAGTTGGTAGAAGGTTTTTTGGTTGATAGGATGTTTATCCTACTATGATTTAGAGTTGAGGATGGGATCCTCGCATTTTCATATGATAGCATGATAAAGGTGGTACGCAGTATGGGATTGAGATTTCATGGGCAAGGTTGCAGTTTGTTTTTGAAAGAAGGTCAAAAGTTCTAGTCGGCATGGTAGATTTAAGATGTTTTAGAGGATATTATTACTACCTTGTACCGCTTGAGGTGTGTACGAGTTAGGAAACGTGTTGTGTTTGGACTTGCGGATGTTTGACTAGTGTTGTAGTAATCGCCTGGTTGTTGGCTGCTGAGGTTCAGGTTTTAGTATGTGATGCAGAAGGTTTATGTGAGTGTTTTCCATAAGATGGTGGTATATGAGAAATGTGTCAGTCATTTGGGTGGTGGAGTCGGGATCGTATATGGAGACATATGTATTCTCGAGGTTTAGAGGTTAGATGTTCTTAGAGGTAGACTATTCCTTGATTGCGGAACATGAAAATATGCTAAGAGTTAGTCAGCTGATGGTATATGCTATGTATAGGTTACTGCAGTCTTTTGGGAAGGTTATCTATTTTTTTTGGGATGATTGGAATGGATTTGGGACCCAATGGTAGGCCTAATGAGAATGTGTATTTTATACCGGAACGAGTTTGTTTACTTTGCACAAATAGTATTAAGGGGTGTGCCATCGGCCTGAGTTTATCTTATTCGTGTTCTACTATCTTCTATGTGTTACTCACCTATGCTACGATGGGTTGTGAGAGTATTGATTATTTACACACAGGATGTGGTTATGTTGGACTTTATGGCGAACTTTGAGCGAGATAGCTCTTGGGGTGTTGAATGGTGGATTGTGTCTTGGTTGTGGTCTTCATGTCTTTGGTATATCGTGCTATCTGTTTCTCCATGGTTATGGTCATGCACTTTGTGTGTCTGTTGTTGATATGCATATAGTTGTTAGTTGAGCATCATGGCTCGAGGTATTCCATGTGGACCGATGTGTTTGGATTGGGTCACGCCCCGCAGCGGGCTTATGTTGGAACATGATCCCTTGTGCTCATTTCGTATTTTTTTTCTCCTCTGTGAGATGGGTTCATAGCATTTCGCCTTGTGGTTGTATCTATTGAGCTTGCGAGATGGTTCTCTCATTTGATTCTCCTTTCATCATTGGCCACATTCGAGTTGTTGCTTGTTGGGAGCACTAGTTGCATGGTATAGGGCTCTAGGTAGTATTGGTGCGGCATGTCGATCGAGTAGCTTGTACTGGATGAAATGAGAATTCTTTGACCTGGAATTTGTGCTATCAGATTTGGCTAAGGTAAGTTAGAAGAATAATGGCATTAATTAGCTTAGAATTTGGCAAGTGGTTCCTATCGAGCGAGCGAGCGAGTCCTATGACTTGTTAATCTGATGGGTGGTTATGAGTTTCTACATGTTTCTTTCATCGTTGGCAGTGTATGAAGGTTTAGAACGAGGTTTTATTTAAAAGGAGGTATGTCGCCAGTACCTGGTTTATAAATGAGTAACTATTGTTTTCGGAAGTTATTACTATAGGAATCTGTGTTACGTGGCATATCATCTTATTATAACTTGGAATATGTTTATGGCTTGATACAACTTGTTCAGACTTATATAGTGTATAGATGCTAGAATCAGGTCTTATAATGAATTCCAGATGTTGGAGATTGGGTTCCAAGGTTATGGACTAAGGTTGAAGTAAGTACTTTCAGTTAGGTGGGGTAGTCGGGCTTATATGGATTGGGGTGACATGGGGTCATCCATGGGTATGTGTATGGTGAGTTTATACAGTGATTTGATGGCTTTGGAAAGAATCTCAAACGTATGCTTAAGTGGGGGGAGAATGTAACGATCCGACGGTCGTTTTGAGAATTTACATTTCCGTTCGGTAGTTTAAGGCCATGGGTAACTTCACATGATGTAGTATGACTTGCGTGTATGGTCGGTTTTGATTTTCGAGTGAATCGGAATTGATTTGGAAGAATGATATTCATTTTAAAGGCTTTAAGTTGAAAGAGTTGACTAAGTTTGTTTTTGTATAATTGACCTCTGATCGGTGTTTTGATGGTTTCTTTATTTACAGATAGTGATTTTGGACTTGGGCGTATGTCATGATTTACATTTGGATGTTTCTACAAGGTTTTGGCTTAATTTGGTAAAAGCTATTTGAAGGTTTGACTGGGAGTTGATTTCAATATTCTCGGGTTCGAATTGTTGTTCTCAGAGTTGAAATATGTTCATTATGTCATTTGGAACTTGCGCGCAAAATTAGAGGTGATTTTGAGTTGTTTAGGTGCGTTGGGCGTAAGTTTGAAAAATGGTAACTCAAAATAATTCAATAAGTTTGATTTGAGGTGCGATTTATGGTTTTGATGTTATTTTATGTGATTTGAGGGCTCAAGTAGGTCCGTGTTATATTTTGGGACATGTTGGTATGTTCGGATGGGGTCCTGAGGAACTCGGCTGTGTTTCGGGGTAGTTTCAGACCATGATGTTAGTGTTGCTGGTTTTCTGCTATTTTTGATGTCCTTCGTGATCGCGAATGAGTAACTGCGATCATAGAGAGGTGCGTTTGTGCTATGCGTTCGCAACAGAGCGGTCACGATCGCGATGGTGTGCAGGCTTCGCAGATGTTGTTCATCGCATTTGTGTGGGTTATCCCGCAAGCACAACGTTTAGTTTCGGGGTAGTGCTACTTTCTTCTACGCGATCATGAAGGCTTTTCCAGGATCTCGATGTACATAATTGGATAGTGCATATAAGTTTTTCATTTTGGACCTTGAGCTTATTACCATAGTTTGAGATTGGGAGCTCGGATTTGAGCAATTCTTTAGGTAATTTTCAGCACTTGGATTGGAGTAAATGTTCTTGACTCGGTTTTATTATTATTCATAGTTCTATATTTGATTTTGGCATTTGAGTGATGAATCTAAAAGTTAAATTGGGGGTTTTTTGTCTAAACTTTTCTAAAGTGAATAGTTTAAATTTGAACATCGATTCGAAGTAGGATTGTAATGAAACTTGTATTATTGGACTCGTATTCGAATGAATTATTGGAATTTGTGAGTTTTGTCGGGTTCGGAGATGCAAGCTCGGGTAGACATTTTGGTTGACTTTGAGTATTTGATTAAAGATTCAACCTTTATCGTTTGGGTTCGATTCCTATGGCATTATTTGATGTTTTTGAGTTACTTTTGGCTTGTTTTGAGCCGTTGAGAGGTCAATTCCTGTGGGATGCCGCTTCTAGAGTATCAGTTTTGGTTGTTTGAGGTAAGTATCTTGCCTAGCTTTGGTTGAAAAAATTTTTCCTACTATTTGATGTTGTTTGCTATATGCGAGGTGATATATAATGATGTGATAAGCGTATATGAATGTGCCATAGGTGTTCATGCTCGGGATAGATTCTAACTTACTCTATGCCTTATTTGGTTGTGTGTTTTACTTGATTTGATATGTTATTAAATTAATCGACTTTGTGAGTACTATAAACCATGCTAGAGAAGTATTGAGGCTATTGCTACCTTATGTTGAACATGATGAACAAATCTTGACACTTACGCTATATTTGCCTGCCTTGGTGATTGACACGCATAGGCTATGAATACACACCCGAACTTGATCTTGAAATATGCCTTGATTGGGACGTGTACACTTATGATGCATATGTGACCCTTTGAATTACTACTTGGACATGGTTGCCATACTTGATTTTACCATGATTAGGCATTATCTGCACTTTTATTGTAATCATGTCCTTGTGTGCTCTTTGATGAGTTATGAGAATGTGCCTCTTGATGATAATGTATTATTTTGCGCTGTTGTGTAATTGTGGCACATGTGGACATATTGTACGGATTGATTTCGGATGTGCATGTGGTGACATAAGGTGGAAATTTCATTTATAATGGGCATGCGGCAAGATAAGGGTAGCTAGATGCGCGTGCGGCGGTATAAAAGTGGTGTTTATCGATGCGCACACAGTGAAATAAGGGCAGCATATGCGCGTGTAGCAATATAAGGGAAAGTATGCATTGTGATGCTCATGCGGCAAAATAAGGGTGACATTTTGGGGATGTTATGTGATAACCCGAGGAAGACTTGTTTTGATTATGCGTGTGGTGGTAAAAGAGGGGTATTCCTATTGTGCTTATGACTTCTTTATATGTGTCATGCATTTTTACATGTTTTGCTGCGTTGTTTCTAACATACTAATCTATATCTCTGTTATTACTTGAAGATTTGGTTGTCAAGACGAATTTACCCACGTAGAGTTGTTATCTCATATTCTGTTGAGTTGTTGGAAGCGTAATGGATTGTAGTAAAAAGAAAGTTATTCTCATGCGTTAACATATTTGATTCTTGAAAACTTTTATTAAATTTGTTAAATGGAAATTGATACGGAATAGTATTATAATGTGGCACGAGGTCTTTGCTATGTAAGTGTGATTCATATTGTGGCACGAGGTCTTTGCCATGCGAGAGAGTGGTTGGTAATTTAGGCACGAGATGCCATATGTGTGTGCGACTTTATTTGATGACTTGTTGAAACTGAGCCTTTACTTTTATCGAATTGTTATCATTTGTTATAATAAGATTTTAGTTATTGTATTTCTGCTATACATCATGTTGTCAGTTTTATATATATTATATAGGTTATTTGACAAGTGAGTATCTTTTGACTTAAAAACCTTGTCACTATTTCTATGAGGTTAGTCAAGATACTTATTGAATACATGGGGTCGGTTGTACGCATACTACACTTCTGTATCTTGCATGAGGATGCTGAAGCTGGGTAGCTGTGTGATGGAGCCTTGCATTAGCGTACCCGCGTGCCAGATTCATGCTACCTTTTTTTGTTCATGGGTAGCTTAGAGTTATATTTCTGTTTATGTAATTTGAAAGGGATGTTATATTTATTCCTTTCACCAGATTTGTAAATCTAAATCATAGTGGCTCATGACATGTACTACCAGTCCTTGGGGTAGTTGTATATTGAATATTTTTCATGTTTTACTAATATAATGATAATTTGTCAGTTTAATAGTAACTTATACTATTTGGCTTACCTAGCGGGCATGGTAGGTATCATCACGACATTGGTGGAATTTTGGGCCGTGACATCGAATTGAGGCGATTTTTACTATGTGGATTGTGGTACTTATTCTTGACTCGGATTAAATTATTTTTCATGATTCCATTTTTGATTTTAGCATTAGATTGGTGAATCTAAGAGAGAAGTATTGAGGTTTTTGACAAAACATTTCTAAAGTATAAAATGGACATTTGAACTCCTATTCAGAGTCGAATTTGGATGATACTTGTATATTTGGACTTGTATTCGAATGGGTAGTCTGAATTTGTGACTTTTTTTTTGGTTTGGGGGGTGGGCCCAATTTACTTTTTGATATTTGATAAAGATTGGAGCTTTATTACTAAGAATCGAGTTCTATAGTCGTATTTGATATTGTTGAGTTACTTTTTGCTAGAGTTGTCCCATTCGGACACCAATTCGAGAGTCAATGATTTTTTAGAGTATTGATTTGGCTTGTTTGAGGTAAGTATCTTGCATAACCTTATGTGGGAAAATACCCCTTAGGAGTTTGACTTAACTGTTTATTCATGTTATGTGAAAAGCAACATATACATTAGGTGACAAGCATATACACGGATGCTATGTGTGGCTTATGATCGGATTAAACCTTAGGCTATTAATATACCTCAATTTGAAGATGTATTTTAAATAAAACATGCTTAATCACATCGTGGCTACGTGAACATGATCACTTTAATTATTTTAGCTGTAGTAATGCTTTATATGTTAAGCACCATCCACATTTTACTATTTTCATGTCCTTATACACCTTGTTCATAAATTATAAACTTATATCCTTGATTAACTTTTGGCATTATTATTTTGTAATTATTGTGGCACATGTGGACATATTGAACCGACTATTTGGTATTGGCACGAGATTTTTGCTATACGATTGTAATTGATATTGGGTCAGGTGGAGCGACACAATGGGATATTGTTGTTGTGTCGGGGCGAAGTTATATAGCGAGATATTATTGTTGTGTCAGAAAGGAGAAATATGATAGGATATTGTTATTGTGTCAGGGGAGAGTGATACGGTGGGATATTATTATTGTGTCAAGGCAGAGCGATATGGTTGGATATTGTTATTGTGTCATGGCGGAGCAATACAGTTGAATCTCTTAAGAACTTGTTCTAAAGAGATTGTTGTTATTATTTTCTGTTATACATTATGGTGCCAGTCTTTGATATATTACATATTTTATTTGACTAGTGAGTATCACATGATTTGTGCTAGTCACTACTTTATCGAGGTTAGTCGTGATACTTAGTGGGTACTGACTGTGTCGTACTCATATTACACTTTTACATATTTTTTTTGCAAATCCGAGTGTTGGAGGCAGCAGATCTTGAGAGTGAGAGCTTGCATCATTCGTGAGAATTTTAGGTAGAGCTGCATGTTGTCGCAGTCCCTTAGAGTCTCATCCTATATTTTGATACTGTTGATTTTATATTCAAATAATATTTATTTTGAATCTATATGAATTTAGTTAGAGCTCATTACTCTGTACTATCTAGTTCCGGGGAGATGCTTGAGTATTGCTATTTTGGCTGATGTTAACTCTATATCTGCTTTCATATTAAATTCTGCCTCAGTATATCATGTTTTGCTGATTTAAATGTTAAAATTAAGTGATCCTCTTACCTAGTTTTTGAGACAAGGTGCCATCACGATCCCTATGGTGGGATTTGGATCGTCACATTACTTCATGACTAGAATACACGTACAACGCATGTGTCGAGAAACTAGTAAGATTACATGCATAAATGATTTAGTTTTTTACTTCATAATTGAAATAAAAATCATCTTTCGTGTATCAATATAAATTTTGGAAAAGAAACCCAGTGAAACAACATGCGATAGTTTCTTAACATAATGAAACGAGCTTGCATGACGCTAATGCTAAATATTTTTTGGCAAATTAACATTTCAGAAGTTAACAGCAAGTTGCAGAAAAATAAATCTCGTGCTTGCCTGGTATTGATGAAGTAAAACAATTTGAATGCATAAGGGTAAAAATATTTTTTGAACTGTATGTTACCATTATAACTACCATTTGTGCACACCAATTAAAAAAACTAGCAAAACATTAAAGGGTACGGTGCAAATAGACCAATAATAAATTTTATATTATGTATGGGATGATTTTCTTTAAAATAATGTAACTATTTTAAACCAAAATATTTGATAGTATGCCCATTTCAAATAATAGAAAATAAACATAATTCAAATGTAATATATACCAACATATATTTATTGCCATTTAACACACAAGAATCTGGTAATATCAACATGTGAAGCTTATTGTCCATATAAGAGGCGAATACATATTTTGTGATGATTGGTACAAATTCGATGTTATACGCACGTTATTAAATGTACGTAGTTCCACAAAAATGTGCAGAAGCGTAGTATGAGTACATCATAATAGTACCAAGTAAGTATCAAGCCTAATTTCGACAGCGTAGTGACGAGGCCGGGTCAAGATACCTACTAGGATAAGATAAACTGAACATAGTGTAATAAAGACTAATAATAGAGAACAAGGAAAAATGAATAATAACAAAACAATATAATAACGTATGCTAACAATAGAATTTAAGGCAAGGAAAGCAACGAGAAGTGAGCACATAATGAGAACAACAAGTAATCAAATATGGGCTAATACAAGTAATAAAGTGAAGAAGACAACAAAAACTGTGCAACCAACAGGTCTTTCAAAAATAGGATGTACAATAAGAATCGCAACCGAGGTACCGCCTCGTATTCACATTTCACAATTCAAATCACAATCTTTCCTTATATCACCACGTGAGCGTTGCATTTAGTTTTGAAAATTATTTTTCCAAAATAGCTACACGCATTTTAGCCCCTTATCTCACCGCGTGGCTTATCCCTTACAACAACACGCGTATAATCCTATCTTATCACACCGCATGTGTATCAACCCATGTCCTTATACCACCGCATGTGTATCAATATTATAATAAAATAACAACTCGCACCACATGTGCCCATATGCCACAACAGTTTACCAAATCAACAATACCAAAGTTACCACAACATGTAGCCCATGGCTCACCCACAATGTATACAAGAATCTCAATAATAGCAAATATGAATGAGAATTAATCAAACAAGGAAGGACATCTCAATAATCAACAACTTCAATCTCAATGTGATAATAGCTTTCACAACTTAAATTTCAATAGATAAAATAAAGGTATTCCCATGAAAAGACCACTTCTAATTGAATGGCATAACTTAAACTTAACACGAAAGGAGATAGTGTGAAATAGCAACTACGTCTAAATGCATGAGAATAATTCAATACGAAGAGACATTATGAAATAACAACTTCTATTAAGAATAACTCATCAAATAAAAGACATATAACAATAAGAGAGATAACAACATCAATTAATGCATATGTGAGCAATTTTGACAATAAAAGATAAAGTATATGATAACAACATCATGTAAAACATCTGAAAGCAATTTAACAGTGGAACATATAACATGATGTTACCATTTCCAATTCAATGCGTGAAAGAACCTAAGAGTCTAAACCGATCATATTACCACATATAAGTTGTGTACACACTTGTCACCTCATGTACACGTCTTTCACATGATCAAAATAGTGCAATCAAACCCAAATCATAAACTGTAGTTACCCCACACAAACTTAGGTAAGATACTTACCTCAAAATAGCCAATTCAACCATTGAAAATAGCTTTTCCCCTAAAATGCGCCTCCACATGGCTCAAATATAACCAAAAATGACTTAATAACATCAATAATGCAAGAGAAAATAATTACAATAGATAAAGTTCTGATCTTTACACATTTCTCAAAAGTCAACAAAAGTCAACCCCGGGCTCGCCCGGTCAAAACTCAGGTCAAAGGGTACAGTCCGGCTACCCATAACCCCACGAGTCTATGTATATGTTTTGTTTTCAAATCCGAGTCCAAATCGATTCTCAAAACGGAAATTTATATTTTTCAAAACTTTGACAAAAATCCCCAAATTTCCTCTTTGATTCTCATAAATTTGATGTTAAATCTAAGATATAATCATGAAGTATAGTTGGAAATTGATTAGAATCACTTACCCAAAGTTTGTAGATGAATATTCTCTCTCCAAATCGCTACCTACCGAGTCTACGGTTCTAAAATGAGAGAAAATAATATGAAATCCCGACTCCTAGCCCTTTTATTCAGTTGTAGGTGTCGCAATTGCGACACTAGATTTGCATTTGCGAACCTCGCAATTGCGAAACAGAGATCGCAATTGCAAACCCTGACAAAGGCTTCCTAATTGCAAAGCTGACTTCTCATAGACAAAAGCGACCAAGTGATCACAAATGCGACCTCAACCCAAGCATGTGCTGACTTCGCAAATGGGAAAGGAAAAATGTAATGATCCGACCGGTCTTTTTGCGTTTTCGTGATCTGTTTCCTCTTTTGGTTCTTCACATATGTGTATGTATCATTTTATGACTTGTGAGGTTGATTAATTTCGTTTCGGAAAAGTTTTAGAACGATTTGGACTCTTTAGTTCATGGCTTAGAAGACTAGGTTGAAATTGTTGATGAAACTTAGAATTTTATGAAAGCGACCCCGGAACGGTGTTTTGATGGCTCCGATAGGTTCGTATCGTATCAAATTTGGATGTTTGTAGGTTGATATGTGTTGTTTTACCGAAAATTGGCAATTTGAGGTTTAGAAGTTTGATCGTAGGTTGACTTTTTGGCTATCGGGTTCAAAATTTTAGGACTTGGAATAGGTCAATTATGCTATTTAGAACATGCTTGCAAATTTCGGTGTCATTTGGAGTTGATTTGATAGGATTCAGACGCTTGGTTGCAATTCGTGAAGTTCTCGAACTTTTCTAAGAAATGCATGCGTTTTGATGTCTGAATCGTAGTTCTAAAGGTTATTTTTGTGTTTTGATCTCGCGATTGTGTTCGTATGTTGTTTCTAGAATTGTGTGGATGTTTGGTTTGGAGACCCGAGGGCTCGGATGAGTTTCGCACGTGTCGCGAAATGGTTTAGAACTGAAACTGGACTATTAGTGTGTTGATGCCTCAGATGTCGCAATTGCGAACACCAGCATCGCAATTGTGACCTCAACAAAGGGCCTTAGGTACCGCATTTGCGATCCTGGGTCGCAATTATGAAGTAATTCTTGGGAAGGGTAGGATCGCATTTGCGATGATTGTGTCGCATTTCCAATGGGAACAATGTTCGCATTTGCGAACCCATTGTCACATTTGCAATTTATCCCCTAAGTTGTTAGTTTGCGCATGCCTTAGAGTTACTGTATACGGTCGAAATCGAGCTCCCCTATGACATGGCAGGTCAGTACTTGGCAATTAAAGGCTAAAGATCGACTCCAAGTCTAACCGGGCTAGAACCCGGGGTCAGAATGCCTACCTTCGAGAATATTGAGTCCGTGATCCTGGAGTCGACCATAACCCCGAACGAGCTTGAAGAAATATTGTTAGCATGACAAACAAAAGACCGAAATATCCGTGACTGTTCGGATATTATTGCGAAAATCTCGGCACGTATCAATAAGGAAGCGACAATAAGCAAATCAAGAGATTTTTTACCTTTTATAGAATTGTACCTAAAGTAGGACTCCTCTACTATGTAAAGGGGGTCTGATAATTCATTTGAAATATTATAACACGTATTCCAAAGCAATACATTATTATTATTCTCGTTAAGCTCTTATTCCTCTATGTCTTGATACTGATCAAATTGCATTCGGCTCGAGGGTGGCTAACCTTGCAAGGCTGAAATTGTCCAATTCGTGTAGTTTGCATTTACTTTATCGTTATTTATTTCAATTGCAATCTAATTTATCATTTTGTGTAAAGTTAATCCACATATCCTCAAAACCGCTTACAAATTCAATTGTTATTCGATTTTTAGGGTAAACAGTTTAGCGCCCACCTTGGGGCTAAGGATAATAGTGGTTATTTGATACAAATCTCCATAACACACACTACATTGCACTTGTTCTTTGAAGTGTCTCTAATTTCACATTAAAACACAAAATGTCAAACTCTCAATCAGCACCCCTACATGTTGAAAATAATTCCGGTTCATCACGGTGAAAATAACAATGTAGCGCCCGGTGATGAGATACCGGCTGTTGATCCCATCGAAATTCCGATCGCAGACCCGATTGACGCTAATTCACATGTGGATATCAACACAAACCTGTCTATCGACCCCGAGAATAGCGTCCGTAGTAGAGCCCGATCAGTGGCTCACAATACACAAAACACTGGGGGAGACAAGATCAATTTACGGGTGATATTCAAAATGTTGCAAGCTCAACAGGCGGCGATAGCTCAGTTACAGAACCAAAGCCGCGCACCGGGCAGAGTTGAACCTGATCCACCTCGGGAAGTCACCCGTAGGGATGAACTGGTCGCAGAGCTGTCTAATGAAAACGAATCAGGGACTAACCCCGAGATCATAAAGATGCTCGAGGAACTAACAAAACGGGTAGAATCAGGGGAGAAGAAAATCAAAGCTAATGACAAAAAGGTGGAAACCTACAAACCCAGGGTCGACCGAATACCAGGAGCACCGCCGATATTGGAAGGTCTGGATTCCAAGAAGTACGTGCAAAAACCTTTTCCCCTGAGCGTGGTTCCAAAGCCGACCCCTAAGAAGTTCTGCATGCCCGTGATTCCTATGTACAACGGAACGACCGAACCAAATGAGCATGTAACCTCCTACACATGTGCCATCAAAGGGAACGATTTGAAAGATACTGAGATCGAGTCTGTCTTGTTGAATAAGTTCGGAGAGACCCTATCAAAAGGAGCTATGATATGGTATCACAATTTACCTCCTAATTATATTGACTCATTGGCTATATGCTTATAGATTCTTTCGTGAAAGCACACGCCGGGGCTATCAAGGTCGAGACCAGGAAGTCAGACCTCTTCAAAGTAAAACGAAGCGATAATTAAATGCTCAGAGAGTTTGTTTCCAGATTCCAAATGGAGAGAATGGACTTACCCCCGGTTGCGGACGATTGTTCCATTCAAGCTTTCATCTAGGGACTCAATGTTCGAAGCTCGGTGGCTTCACCGCAGTTGAAACAAAACTTGATAGAATATCCGGCTGTTACTTGGGCCGACGTGCATAACCGGTATCAATCGAAAATCAGAGTCGAAGATGATCAACTTGGGGCCCCTTTTGGGTCCATTTATCCCGTCAGAGTCATCGATAGAGCCAAAAGAGACATTGATCGTGAACCGAGATCAAGTAGAGATCATTATCAACCGTAAAATAAGGGATCGAAGAGGTAACGGATCCGGGAGAAATACCATACGAAGTGAAAGGAGAAGTGATTGAGGTCAAAGTAACTGAAGACTCATGGACAAGAGCGGTTTCGATAGGCCTATCGGGCCTAAAGAATCTCCAAGGTTATCGGAATATAACTTTAACGTCGATGATGCCGCTATTTGCATCAGCTATCGAACGCATCAAGGACACCAAATGGCGTCGACCTTTATAATCCGATCCAACCCGAAGGGATCCTAACCAAGTGTTTAAATATCATGGCACTCACGACCACAGAACGGAGGATTGCCGACAGTTGAGAGAAGAATTAGCTCGATATTCAGCAACGGGCATCTTCGAGAATTCCTGAGCGACCGAGCCAAGAATCATTTCAGGAATAAGCATTCTAACAAATAGACCAAGCAAGAAGAACCTCAACACGTCATTAACATGATCATCGGTGGGGCTGATGTCCCTCAGGGGCTGATATTGAAGCGCACCAAAGTATCCATTACGAGGGAAAAATGGACTCGAGATTACATACCGGAAGGAACCTTGTCTTTTAATGACGAGGTCGCGGAAGGGATCGTGCAGCCCCACAATGATGCACAGTTAATATCTGTACTCATAAATAAATCTCGAGTTAGGCGTGTGTTAATTGATCCAGATAGCTCGGCCAACATCATCTGATAAAGGGTCGTGGAGCAACTCGATCTACAAGATCAAATTGTGCCTGCAGTCCAGGTTCTAATTGGATTCAACATGGCATGTGAAACCACTAAGGGGGAGATAACATTATCGGTGAATACCACCGAGACCATCTAGGAAGCTATGTTTTATGTGATCGAAGGAGACATGAGGTACAACGCTTTGGGGAGGCCATGGATACACAAAACAGTGCCCTCGACTCTGCGCCAAGTTTTAAAATTCCTAACACCAGGTGGGATTAAAACAATCTACAGAGAATAGCCAGCCGCAAAGGAGATATTTGCGATCGAAGAGGCGATTCCAATATCTGCACTTACAACGACAAAGAGGTCGAGTTCGGTCACAAAGAAAGAAGCTAAATAGCAGTTACCGACACCAGCCACGACCCAACCGGAGAAACAAGGGACTGATGAAGACAATGATTACGGGGTTCCCAAGTCTTTTATAGCCGTTGATGATTCCGACGCCACTAAAGCGACGGTTGAGGAGCTGCAACAGGTTATGTTGATCGAGCATCTATCGGATCGAAAGGTATACCTTGGCACGGGGTTATGTCCCGAGCTTAGAAAAAAGATCATGCAATTTCTTATAGCTAACATGGATTGTTTTGCTTGGTCCACTTTGATATAATAGGGATCCCCCCGGAGATAACCACTCACAAGCTAAGCCTGGACCCAAAGTTCCATCCGATCAAGCAGAAGAGGAGACCCCGGTCTGAGGTCAAACATGCGTTCATCAAGGACGAGGTATCTAAACTCCTTAAAATAGGGTCCGTTTGGGAGGTTAAATACCCGGATTGGTTAGCGAATGTAGTGTTAGTCCCCAAAAAAGGAAATAAGTTAAGAATGTATGTAGACTATAAGGATTTGAATAAGGCATGTCCCAAAGACTCCTTCCCTTCGCCCAACATCGATCGCATGATCGATGCCACGGCCGGCCACAAGATCCTCAGTTTGCTCGATGCCTACTCCAGGTACAACCAAATACGGATGAACCTGGGTGATCTGGAAAAAACCTCCTTCATCACTAAATATGGCACATACTGCTATAAGGTGATGCCATTTGGAAAAAACGTCGGTGCCACTTGCCAACATCTAGTAAAGCAGATGTTCGAGGAACAAATTGGAAATTTAATGGAGGTTTACATTGACGATATGTTGGTTAAGTCCCTGCGACTAGAGGACCACTTAAAACATTTGCAGGAAACCTTCAGTATATTGAAAAAATAAAATATGAAGCTGAACCCAGAGATATGTGCGTTTGGAGTTGGGTAAGGTAAATTCCTCGGATTCATGGTATCCAACTGAGGAATAGAGATCAACCCGACAAGATCAAAGCCATCAAAGATATCACGATTGTGGACAACGTGAAGGTTGAGCAAAGATTAACCGAACGCATAGCTGCCCTGGGGCAATTCATCTCGAACTCCTCCGGTAAGAGCCACCGATTCTTCTCATTATTAAAGAAGAAGAATAAATTCTCCTGGACCCACCCAAGAGTGCCAACGAGCCTTGGAGAAACTCAACCGGTATCTATTGAGGCCACCGCTGCTTCATACGCCGAAGACAGATGAACAACTATACCTATACTTGGCAGTATTGGAGATAGTGGTAGGTGGAGTCCTGGTTCAGGAATAACAAGGTACGCAATTTCCAATTTACTATGTTAGCAGGACTCTAGGTGAGGCCAAAACTAGGTACCCTCACTCAGAAAAATTGGGGCTCGCTTTTCTAAGCGCCTCTAGGAAGCTGAAACCATATTTTCAGTGTCATCCTATATGTCTTGTGACTACTTACCCATTGCGAAATATAATGCATAAACTGAGCTCTCGGAACGATTGGCCAAATGGGCCGTGGAGATCAGCGGGTACCATATTGAATATCGACCCCGGACCGCCATTAAATTTCAAGTATTGGCAGATTTCATGGCTGACTTTACACCGTCCCTAATACATGGGGTGGAAAGAGAGTTGTTGGTGAACCCCGGGACGTCCTCGGGGATCTGGACCTTCTTTATGAATGGTGCCTCGAATGCAAAAGGGTCCAGACTTGGCATCGTACTGATGCCACCAATAGGCAATGTGTAGATAATCTATTAGGACTATGAAATTGACTAACAACGAGGCTGAATATGAAGCCTTGATTGCAGGTCTCAAACTAGCCAAAAGATTGGGAGCGGAGGTGATCAAAGCTAAGTGTGACTCCCTCTTCGTGGTGTACCAAGTTAATGGGATGTTCAAGGTCAGAGAAGAACGAATGCAAAGGTAGCTTGATAAGTTGCAGGTAACATTACATCAGTTAAAGGAGTGGACTTTGCAACACCTACCTCGGAATCAAAACAGTGAGGCCGATGACCTTGCTAACTTAGGATCATTGGTCGAAGACGATGAGTTCAACTTTGGATTGGGGAGGGGGGGGGGG
>MCJB01048730.1:20195-49024 GCA_002018475.1 Nicotiana obtusifolia
GGGGGGGGGGGGGGGGAAGCGCTCCCTATCAAGGATTCTTCCTTATACCCAGGGCTTGAACCCGAGACCTCTGGTAAAGGAAAGAAGGCCATGCCGAGATTAACTCAACGAGCCTAACTTGGGACTGGAGAAACAAATATATAGAATATTTGAAGGCCGGAAAATTGCCTTCAAATCCAAAAGAATCGAGGGCCCTGCGTAATAAGGCAGCCCGGTTTAGTTTGTTCGAAGATGGAACCCTATTTAGAACAATATTCCATGGCCCAGTCGCGATATATCTCGGACTAGATGATACTAAGTACGTTTTGAGGGAAATACATGAAGCCACCTGTGGAAAACATTTAGGCACCGAATTATTTGTTCGAAAAGTAACCAGAGCTGGTTGCTACTAGATCGATATGGAAAAGGATGCAAAGGAGTTCATTCCAAAATGTGATGAATGTCAAAGACATGCTACGATATTTCACCAACCCGGGGAGCTGCTGCATTCGGTTTTGTCACAATGGCCTTTTATGATGTGGGGAATGGACATTGTCGGCCCCCTTCGATGGACACCTGGTAAGGCTCAATTTATATTATTTATGACTGACTATTTTTCTAAGTGGCTGGAAGCCCAGGCGTACGAGAAGGTTAGAGAAAAAGAAGTTATCGATTTCATTTGGGATCAGTTTATTGGCAGCAAAGTGAGCAAGTTTCTCGAATACCATAAGATCAAAAGGATCCTATCAACACCCTACCACTCTAGTGGGACAGACAAGCAGAATCAACCTACAAAACCATATTGCAAAATCTAAAAAAGAGTTTAACTAACGCCAAAGGAAAATGGAAGTAATCCCCCCCGAAGTCCTATGGGCATACTGTACAACCTCAAAGTCCAGTAGCGGGGCAACCCCATTCTCGCTGGTTTAGGGCGCCAAAGATCGAATACTAGTTGAAGTCGGAGAATTGTGTCTCAGGTTCCGATAAGCAACCAGGAATCAAATGACAAGGCCATGAGTACAAGCCTGGAGCTATTAGATGAAAGGTGTGAAGCCAACCTTATTCGGTTGGCCGCTCAAAAGCAGCGGATTGAGAGGTATTACAATCGAAGACCTAACATTCGACATTTTAATGTCGGGGACTTGGTTTTAAGGAAGGTCACGCTAAGTACCCAAAACCCGAACGAAGGGAAATTGGGACCTAACTGGGAGGGTCCTTATCGAATTATCGAGATCACCGGTAAGGGATCGTACAAACTCGGAACTATGAACAGTGAGCAATTGCTAAACAGCTGGAACGTAACTCACTTGAAGCGATATTACTACTAAGGTATGACCCATTCATTCCTTTTACTTAATTTTATTTTGAACCAACACTTGTAGGCGACCGTTGAAGAATGACATAATTTTTAGGCCTGAAAGCGCGCGTTACACTCTTTTTCCCTTGAACCGGTCTTGTCCCAAATGGGTTTTCCAGCAAGGTTTTTAACGAGGCAACAGTAAATCGTGCTAACTTAGAATTGAAAGTCGGTTGCGTACCGGTATTGGAGATCACGACAATATTATTTGAGGCCTCTCTATGATCGGCCCCGTACACTTGGGGGGTGGGGGGTGGGCATTACCCTCGGATAACGACTTTAGCAAGGAAAGAAACTTTGTGACTAAATGGCTTTAACTCAATTGATAGGATTTACCGTAAGGGCCAAATGGTTAAATGAACCGTACCCGCATAGACTGCTGGAGCCATGACACAAAGATTTTACAAATGTGTAACTATTACGCCCAAGAATAAAGAGAAGTCTCTACCTTGGAGATAAATATCTTGTCCTTTAAAAAATTTCCATTTTCTTAAGGAATTTCCTACATCCCATCCCCTAAAGGTATCACGCTCAAGAGCCACCTTTATCCGGGTCAAACGATCACTCCCACTTGGAAACTACCATCGGAAGGCAAATTCGGACGGCCCGGGGGCACAAGACCTATTAGGTTGCGCCAGAAGCTTAAAAGCTACGGTCGTCCCCATTCGGGGACTGTTATCTTAGGCAAGCCCGAATAACTCGGGGTAACAAGTCCACTGGCAACACTCGAACTAAAAAGGCTATGGCCATATTAAAATGACTCGGAGACGTCCGAGACTCGTAACAAAAAACAAGGCCTTCAAAATTTCTTAACCGTTTCTAAAGGCTACCCTCGGCAAACTATAATTTGAAAAATTATAAGTATTTTGGGGAAACGTTTCCGGTCATAAATAATGTTGAAGGCAAGGCCTGTTCAAACTCGGAACATGACCTAACGATTTCTTGCTAAGGCATTTCGATCTTTGCAAATATATGTACTAAAGCAAAGTACAGAACAAAACTCAGAGATTGTCAAAGGTAAAAACAAGCCTTATATTATATGTAGTCTTTACAAAGGCCAAATGGCCTTGACAAAAAGTAATTAATTACACAAGTACAAAAATATAAAAAATGTACAAGGCACTTAAACGACCTGGTCTTCACTGGAGCCCGCCTCATCCCAGGGTCTTTGGAGTCTCCTCCAGCCTCGGATCCGCTCGAACCCTCGGAGTCTTCCTCGGGGTAAGCAAACTTCTTGGCCTCGGCTTCGAGCCCCTTAGCACGACAAGTCGAAACCCCGAGCATGAATCTCCTCGAGGGCCTCCCTTCGGGATTGCCGCTTCGCATGCTCGAAGATATCTTTCGTTCTATCCAGGGCCGCCTCAGCATCGGCCATATATTGGGCCACCATCTCATCGGCATCGGCTTTAACCACCAAGACCACCGACTTGGCCGTTTCGAGCTGCTTAGCAAGATTTTCTCGATCAAACACGGCCGTACTTAACTGGAATGGAGCTCCTCGACCTTTTTGGCCTGCACCTCGGCCTTTTCCTTATTCGCTCGAAGCTGGGTCTCAGCCGAAGTCAGCTACGCCCGAGCAGTCTCTTTCCGTGGCCAGACGGTCCTTCCTGCCTCACCATTCATCGGTCTTAGCCTTGATAGCATCCATCTCAGCTAGAAGTTAGGCCATTCGGTCGATTTTCTATTGGACCTGCGGATTCTGACGATTAGACACCGAATCTAGCTTGTCATCACTAAATATTTTTACTTGTTCGACCAAGTCGGCACGCTCCATCCGAGCCACCTCCAGCTCAGCTCGGAGGCTCTTAGCCTCCCTTTCGCGCTACTCGCTGAGAAGTTTGTAAGTATTTCTCTTCTCAGTGAGCGCTCGGACCTCAGACTCAAGCTGGTTTAGCTTGTTCCGATATCGGAGAAAAGTCTCATGATGAAGCACCGAGGCCTGCAGACACAAAGAAAAATGTTAAGATTATTTACAAATTAGTCTAAGTATGAATTAAAGTTTCAAGAGATATTTGATGTTACCCGATTTAGCACTTGTTATGCTTCATTGAACAGGCAGGGCGCATCTACCTAGTTCATCTTAGCTTGATCTTCCACGGTCACCGAACACCAAAGGTAGATGGCAACCCCTACGGGGGTAGAGAGGATCCGAGCGTCCTCCCGAATGGAGATGACGATCGACCGGTTTCGGTCGGGATCCACACTCAAAGCTGGGAACCAGTTGACTAGTTTCGAGTTTGAAAAAGGCCTGCTTGTTCCCGAAGATGGACTCTTCTTAGGCACCTCCAAGTCGCCTAACCCGGTGACGTCCTCGGTGGTAGTAGAATCCACGCCATCAAAAAGCCGTGGAAGGGGTCGTCCGCTCCGTGAGCCTTGTTGGACATGGACTCAGTGAACGAAGGCGACTCGATGATGTCTATCAAACCAAGTGCTTTCTTAGGGGCATTGCCCGCATCCCGAGAAGCTTCGGCCACGGCCTCCTCGTCGGCCTCTCTAAGTTGAGGCAGATCGGCCTCATCTCTCTCCGGTTCGGTGGCCCCTTGCCCTTTGAGTCGTGATGACACTCAGGCTACTAGATTGAAGGCCTTTTCTTCTTGTTTTTCTCTGGATTCGTGCCTCAACCTATAGTGTGAATCTGAAGATGGTGCTCGAGTGATCGTGCTCTCTTTGGATTTACGCACCAACCTTCCCCTTGGTTTCTTCTTCTCAGAGGTCGGAGAACTCGGGGCCCTCTTTCTTTTCTTCTCACCACCCTGTCTCAGAACAGGGGACTCGGCGGGGAGGTTCTCGTAACCGGATGGAGGCCCCAATTTGACGTCCTTGGATCAACTTGCAAAAAGAAGTAAAAGAAGTGAGAACTTAATGAAGCAAAAAGGAACCCAAGTACTATTTACTTGTGAAAGGGATATTGATACGCTCAAATTACACCTTAAGAATAGTGTAAGCGGTCGATGTCAAATATAATAACCCAACAAGGTTGGGGTCGAATCCCACAGGGAATAGGTGTGAAATGTTTAGTGTAATACTCGACTAAGTCGTAATTCTATCAAGTAATTCAAATAACAAAAGAGTATTGAATGTAAGGATAAACGAAAACTGATGTCAATATTGTGAATGTAAATAATATGAGATAAAGAAACCAAGGTTGTGTCCCCCTTAATGTAGTAGAATGCTCTTGATATTAATATTGAATATTTCCAAAGGAAGAGTTCTTGATATGCAATTAATGTTTCATTTACTATCCAATATTTCCCAATAGTTGGATAATATATCTTCTTTACGATTTTTCCAAATACAAAAGAGTTGTGATTAAGAACAATCAATTAATGCCAAATTAAAACCTACTTATTCCTAAGCGATTTCATTAAACAAGGTTTAAAGCCTTGAGTCTTTGCTATATACTTCTACCAAATTCTATCCCACTTTTACAAGATAAGATAGAATTAATTGGCGTTCGTTAATGTTTGCAACCACTAACAATTGTTTGAAGAACAAGAAGTAAATAAATATCAATCTTCCATTGAAATCATATTCAATATCAAAATCTCAACAACATTCTGCCCATCTAGGGTTCACAACCTCAGCGTTTGAATTTAGCTACTCATGCTGAAAATTGAAGAATAAAGAATAGTAATTGTCATCATCTTACAAAAGAGAAGGTAATTGATCCCAAAAGCTTCCAAAAATTCAAACTAGTTAATTGCCCGTACTTTGTACTGTCAATTCTGACAAGTTGTCCCTCACAAAACCCTATTAAACCTATTTATAAAGGCACAAAACCCGAGGCGAATTTCGGACTGATTTTCCTCTGCAGTAATAATGCGGACTGCATTTCTGTCGCAAAACAAAAATGTGGACCGCAAATCTTCATCGGCTGTCGTAGATTTAACCCAAGAGTTTTGCCTTCATCACGTTTTGGTTTGCGGTCCGCATATTGGTTATGCCATCACGAAATGCGATCGCATTCTCCACTTTGATTTTCACCCAGAAACTCTATTTGTGTTTGCGATTTCACCTTGTTATTTTGCGGTTCGCATTCTCGACATGGAGAATTTCCCAGAGTTCTGTCCTTGTTTGCGATCTGCTTGTGAAATACGCGGTCCGCATTTGCTGTTTGCGACTGCACACTCACATTTGCGATGCTCTTAACTTCTTTTCTTGTCTTCAGCTGTCTTTTTGAACTCTTTTCCGTACTTCTGGGTCCTTACACTCGATATACTGCAAGTACGCTAAAATTACATAAGTATCATTAGAATTTGCACGTAAAACTAGTTAAACTTTAAGCAAGTAGTATCAAAATGTGCCGAAATTACCCGGCACATCAGATATCACCATGGGAACGGGCCACCCATCAACCTTTTAAAATTTCGCGCCATGAGCTCTCAGAATAGGGCCTTTGTAGTATGATGCCCTCAACCCACTCCTTGAGTCGAGGAATTGCATTCAAGACCCGAGCGACAACAGCACCACCACAGAACACTGATAAGAAGGAAGGAAAAAAATGATAAATCAAATTTTAGAAGCGAAATCATACCTACGTGACATATTCCACTTCTCCGGAAATGGCATATGCTCAGCTGGAATCAAGTCCGAGATCCTCACTCAAATAAAATGACCTAACAAGCCTCGATCCCGATCTTCATCAATGCTCGAGAACGGGGCTTTACTGGCCCGATGCGCGAGCTTAGTCAGTCCCCCCCGGTAGAGTTGGGGATTGTATAAACGCAGTAGGTGATTGATAGTGAACGGACATCCTTCGATCTTGCTCACAAATAAACGGAGAAGGATCACGATGCTCCAGAATGAAGGATGAATTTGACCGAGGCATACCTCGCATCTATTGCAGAAATCGATGATGGTCGGATCCAAGGGCCTAGGGTAAAAGGATAAGTGTAAACACTTAAATATCTCTCGACATGGGTGGTGATGTCTTCGTCGGGTTAGGGAATCACTACATGCTTGTCGACCCAATTGCAATCCTTTTTGACAACAGAGGGAACATCCTCAGTGATCGAGCAGATGTACCTCGAGACCTCCTCGCACCGGCCGTGTACGGAAGAGGGCTTTTCAACCTTAAAATCAGCATTGACTGTAGCAATGTAGCAATCAAGCACGTAACGAGACATACCATGAAACAAATGATGGCAAAAAGGTAAATAGCCCACCTCCCATGCTTGAACCCTGATAGCCCATATACACTCGTCACTTTGCATATAAGTTGTCCCCACACATAATTCACATAGCAAATAGACATAACATGTCCTAATTCCTTTGAGTCAAAGTTAAACATGACACTTACCTCCTCCCTAAATCAAATCACCAATCAATCATAGATTTTCCTTTAGAACAAACCTCCAAAACAATCAAATCTAGCCAAATATAGTTCAAACAATTCAAAACAAGCTTTAGAAACTACACATGAATGAAAAATAATCAATCATTAGCTAAATCAAAAAAGTCAACAAAATCCCTAATTTCTACCTTGAAATTCATAGATTTGATGAAGAAATTCATAGAAAAGTAATGGAAATTGATGGAAAATAAATTAGTGTTGCTTACCAATAAAATTTGGGAAGAAAAAGCTCTCAATAAATTTCGTCAATGGAGTTTAGGATTGAGTAATGGTGTAAAATGAGTTAAGTCGCGTTTTTTCCTACTGTTAACCACTTGCAGATATCGCAATTGCGTACTCTTGTTCGCAATTGCAAGCATCACTAAAGGGAACATCTAATCGAAAATGTGATCAGTGTCCCAGCTATGCACTATTCGTAAATGCGACATTACCTTCACATTTGCGAAGGTCTCCATTTCACAATCGCGGACAAAGACTTCGCAAAAGCGAAGCTGCTCATAATTCCAGGGGTCGCAAATGCGAGCCTTCTTTCGCAAATGCAATGTCCCACCAGTCGCAAATACGATGTCTTCTTCGTAAATGCGAAGTACTCAGTCCAAGTCCATGTTCCGCAAATGCGAGCCTGACTTCACAAAAGCGAAGCTCGCATTTGCGAGCATGTCTTCGCATTTGCAAGACCTGTAGCCCAGCTGCACCAGATATTGCATCAGCAGTTCGTATCATCCCAAAATTCAAACGAAACTCATCTAAGCCCCTCATGCTCCAATCTGATCATTTGCACAAGTATAATAATATCATACAGACTTGCTCGCTAACTCAAAATATCAAAGTAAAATCAATTATCAAGAATAAATAATCAACACTCAAACTTTCAACTTTGAAACTCATTTTTCCAACTACTCATATAATGCGCCGAAACGCGCTCGGGTCACCCGCGACCCGAACTAACCATGTGTACAAGTGCAAAAATAACATACGAACCTACTGAAATAATCAAAATACCGATTCGAGGGCTTTTACCAAGAACATTGGACGTGGTCAACCCAAACCTTATTTTAAGTCCAAAATAATTTTTTCTTAAATTTCACATAAAAGCTTTTCAAAAAACGACATTATAATGACCCTGTCGGTGGTTTTGTATATTGTAGCCTCGTTCTCTTATTTATCGCCTGTTCAATGTTGGTTTGTGGTTACGTGACTTGTCGGGGTAGTTGGATTGGTTTTGAGCATGTCTCGAAGTGAATTGAGACACTTAGTCAAGGTTGGAGGCTTAAGTTGAAAGAATTAACCAAAGTTTTACTTTTGTCTAGACAACTCCGGAATGTTGTTTTCATGGTTCAAATAGCTTTGTATGGTGATTTTTTCTTTAGGTGTATGTCCGGATATTGATTTGGAGGTTCGTAGGTTGGTTTGAGGCTTTTTGGCAAAATTTGAAAAGTTGAAGGCTTGGAAGGTTGAGAGGTTTGACCGAGAGTTGACTTTTTTGATATCAGGTTTGGGTTTTGATTCTGGGAGTTGGAATAGGACCATTGTGTCATTTGGGACTAATGTGAATGGGTTGCGTGAGTTGATTCTTGAGGAGCCCCACAGTTCGTGGGAATTCCATTCATCTGAGTGTTGCGAAGATGTATCAGGATTTGAGGTAGCACTATTGGTGGAGAAGAATGAAGAAAGATATAGCATAATATGTGGCTCGATGCTTAAACTGTTAGCAGGTGAAGTACGAGCATCAGAGGCCGGACTTTTGCTTCAGAGACTTGAGATTCCCGAGTAGAAATGGGAGTATGTTACCATGGATTTGGTTGTTGGGATGCCACGGACTTTGAAGAAATTTGACGGAGTTTGGGTAATTGTGGACTGGTTGACTAAGTCCGCACTCTTCAATCCGGCTGTGACAACATACTCTTTAGATCAGCTGGCGCAGATCTATATCCTTGAGATAGTTCTTCTTCATGGTGTGTCGATGTCCATTATTTCTGATCGGTGCACGCCGTTCACATAGCAATTTTAGAGAGCAATGCAGCGATAGTTAGGCACATGGGTTGAGTTGATTATAGCATTCCGCCTCCAGACGGACGGACAATCCGAGCGCATCACTCAAGTCTTGGAGGATATGCTACACGCCTGTGTTTTGGATTTTGGGGGTTCTTGGGATCAAATTCTACTGCTTGCATAGTTTGCCTACAACAACAACTACCAATCGAGTATCAGAAGGCTCCTTCTGAGGCCTTATATGGGAGGCGGTTCTCCAATTGGTTGGTTTGAACCTGGAGAGGCTAGGTTATTGGGTACTGATTTAGTTCGGGATGCCTTGGAGAAAGTCAAGTTGATTCAGGATCGGCTTCGTACATCACAGTCCAAATAGAAGAGTTATTTTGAAAGAAAGGTTCGTGACGTTGCATATATGGTGGATGAGAAGGTGTTACTTAGAGTTTCGCCCATGAAGGCTGTGATGAGGTTCGGAAAGAATGGCAAGTTGAGCCTTCGGTATATTGGTCCCTTTAAGGTGCTTGGGAGGATTGGAGAGATGGCCTACAAGCTTGCATTGCCACCTAATTTATCGGGTGTTCACCTAATGTTCATGTTTCTATGCTCCGAAAGTATTATGGTGACATGTCGCATGTTTTGGACTTTAACACAGTTCAGTTAAATGGAGATTTGACTTATGATGTGGAGCCGGTTGCCATTTTGGATCGGCAGGTTCAAAAGTTGAGATCAACGAATATAGCTTCAGTGAAGGTTTATTGGAGAGGCCAACGTGGAGGAGGCTACTTGGGAGACTGAGTGGTAGATGCGGAGTAGATATCCACACCTATTTGAGACTCCAGGTATGATTCTAGGCCCGTTCGAGGATGAACTTTTATTTAAGAGGGGGAGAATGAAACGACCCCGCCGTTCATTTTGTGTACTGTAGCCCCATTCCCCTATTTATTACTTCTTCTATGTTTGTTTGTGGTTACGTGACATTTTGGGGTTATTTGATTGGTTTCGGGGAGTTTTCGGAATGAATTGGGATACTTAGTCTCAAGGTTGGAGGTTTAAGTTGAAAGAGTTGACCAGAGTTTGACTTTTGTGTAGACGACTCTACAATGGTATTTTGATATTTTCAATAGCTTTGTATGGTAATTTTGGACTTAGGAAAATGTTCGGATATTGATTTGGAGATCTGTAGGTTGGTTTGAGGCTATTTGGCGGAAGTTGGAAAGTTGAAAGTTTGGAAGATTCAGAGGTTTGACCGAGAGTTGACTTTATTGATACTGAATTCTAATTTTGGTTTCGGGAGTCAGAATTGGACCGTTTTGTCATTCGGGACTAATGTGCAAAATTTGAGGTCATTAGGAGTTTATATGATAAAGTTCGGCATTGGTTTTAGAAGTTGGAAGTTCATTAGTTTCATTAGGCTTGAATTGGGGTGCGATTCGTGAATTTGATGTTGTTTGATGTAATTTGAGGCATCGACTAAGTTTATATCGTGTGTTAGGATGTGTTGGTATGTTTGGATGGGATCCCGGGGGCCTCGGGTGTGATTCGGATTTAAATCGGATTTAGACTGGATTTAAGGAATCAGCTAAAGCTTATGGCTTCTAGTGTGATCGCACATGCAAGGTCCTGACCGCAAGCGCGAAGTTGCAGAAGCAACAGGCTTATGCAGAAGCGGAGGATAGTTGGGCTTGATAGAGGCTGCAGATGCGAGGTAAGTGAAGATTCATCATTTCTGTTGATAAATATTGATTACCAATTGATTATTACACCTAGTTTATGTGTGTCTGTGTTGGGATTTTGGGATTTTAGATTATATTGTTGGAGAGTGAGATTTGAGGGTTTGAGGGTTAGTAATTGAATGGGTGTTCAAAAATTGTACAATTTGTCGGGTTTCGAGGTGCAAGCCCGGGGTTGACTTTTTCATTTTGGTTAAAGATCATTGTTTTATCATATGGAATCGATTCTTATAGCTTGTATTGATTATAGCAAGCTAATTAGGCTAGATTCGGGTAGTTCTGAGATCGATTTGGGAGGCAAGGGCTTGTTGGATTATTGATCTGCGCATTTAGAGGCAAGTAACATTTCTAAACTTGAAATTGTGGGTATTTACCCATGTAGAACGTGTTATTTGTGTTGTGTTGGGGTGACGCACATGCTACGTGACGGGCGTTTGGGCGTGCGCCGTGTTAAATCACGATCCGGGTTGATTCTGTATTGTGTTTTTATCATGTCTTGTTTTTTTTTTTTCGTGTAATCCCTACTTATTGGAGTAGTTGAGTTGTGATTCATGGTAGAAACCATATTTAGGCTACGTGTTTATTCGGTTGAGACCTAATGAGGTACTTTCCATTGTTTTGAGTTATCTGCTTTAACGGTAAATATATACCCAATCATGCTTCTTCATTTGCATATCATATCTTCATCTCTACTTATCATTCACTGTTATATCACATGTTATCATTATTTAGCTGAGCAGTACGTGATTGTGAGCCCTTGAGACTTGAGAGATTGATGACTGAGGGGGGTCTGAAAGCCATGTTATGAGTGTTATTATGGATCAGGCAGAGCGTCGCAGTAGGCCATATTGGATTTGTGACTATTATTATTGTGGATCGGGCTGCATGTTGTAGTAGGCCTTATTGGCTTGTTTATTATTGATGATTGGGCTGCACGACTAGCAGGCCCTATAGGCTTTTGATTAGCATTTAGGTAGGATTTGCCCCTCCGGAGTCTGATATACCAGTAGTGAGCGCAGGCACAGTGATATATACACATACTATGGTGAGGGGAATTGATGCCAGGCACCCGTACAGTGCTAAGTGATTGTGTGTGTGTGATGAGTGGGCATTTGAGTTAGACAGAATGAGTATTCTGAGACTATGAGTACTTGGGAATATCACGGTGAAATCATATATTTGGCATTTATATTTGACATGTAGGAATAGAGATGTACCATTCCTTATACTAGTTGTAGTTGATATGTTCCTATTAATGTTGGGCTTTAACTGTTAGACTTGAAAGCATGTCAAAATTTCTATACCATGAACGAGCTGATTATGAATCTTTCCTCTGAGTTATTTCCTGTTATTGTCATTATTATACATGTGTGTCATTATATTGGACTTTGACTGTCTTCTTCTGAGGTGGTCATTGCTTTCAACCCAAGGTTAATCTTGTTATTTATTGAGTACATGGGTAGGTTGTACTCATACTACATTATGTACTTCGTGTGCAGATCTAGGTTCATCCGGACATGGTGATTGCTAGTAGCAGTGGTTTAAGACTTCAAGGTAGCTGTTGTGACGTCCGCAGACCTTGACTCTCTTTCCTTTTATTTCATCAGTAATATTCTAATACTCAGATAGTTGTACTAAGGATTTGGTTATTCTTTAATACTCAGTACTGCTCATGTACTCGTTGACACCGGATTTGCGGGTGTTGTAGTAGTATTTTAGTTATTTGTAGGATATTTGTGATATTTCCATTGTTGAGTTTATTAAATCATGTTTATTCAAATGTTAAGCTATTATATGACTGTTAGCTTTCTTAGCAAGTAGTGTTAGGCGCCATCATGGCTGGAAGTTGGGTCATGACAAGTTGGTATCAGAGCACTAGATTGCTTAGGTCTCACGAGTCATGAGCAGGTTTAGTAGAGTCTTGTGGATAGGTACAGAGACATTTGTACTTATCTTTGAGAGGCTACCAAACTATTAGGAAACTTCATTTTCGTGTATTCTTGTCGTGTGGATTTAATAAGTCCAGAATTTGAATTTCTGTTCTTCTATTATCCGACAAATGGTGAGGACATGTGCGACTAGATCAGCTGGATGGCCACCAGTACCACAGTTAGCGCCAAGAGAGGCCGAGGTGCGGTTGGTACTACAGCTAGGGCAGCACCTGTGGAGCCACCGGTTTCTCTAGTTGAGGAGCTGATACCAGATGTGGTTGAGCTAGTGGGACCAGCTCAGGCACCAGTTGATCCCATTGTTATCCCAAGCCTTCAGGAAGCCTTAACTCATATTTTGATTGTGTGAGCCTGAATCGGGCACTCTCAATTCCAGCTGCACCAACCATTTCATAGGCTAGGGGAGGTGCCCAGATTCCCGCTGCCCATACTCCAGAGTAGCTAGCTTAGGGACTTCAGACACCGAGGGTGTTACCAATTTAGCTGGTTGCTGCTACTCAGGCTGAGGTCCGTCCATCTATGAGTGATAAGGAGCAGAAGAGATAGAGTGGTTTGGGAGGATTAAGCCTCCAGAGTTCAGTGGAGCAGAGTTAGAGGATGCTCAGAATTTGATAGACAGGTGTCAGCGGATCCTTCGCACAATGGGTATCTTCGAGACCAATGTGGTTGCATTCACTACATTTAAGCTGACTGGGGCAGCTTACATGGCATGAGTTCTCGGTTCTCTTCTCAGAAAAGGTTTTTCCACAGACTCACAGGGAGGAGTTGCGTAGGCAGTTTGAGCAGCTACGTAGGACGTTATGTCAATGACTCATTATGAGATGAGGTTTGCAGAGTTGGCTCGTCACGCGATATGGTTGGTTCCCACTGAGAAGGAGAAGACTAGGAGGTTCATTGATGGCCTTAACTATGGATTACGCTTCATTATGGCTTGGGAGGTTGCGACCAGTTACGAGGTTTGACCAGGTGGTCGATATTACTAGACGCATAGAGCTGGTTCGAAGGCAGGAGCGCGAGGAGCGCGAGGGCAAGAAGCCCCGTGTTTCGGGTAGTTTCAATGGTACCTCATCTGAAGGTCAGTTACATCACAGCAGAGGTCATCCTTATAGGCCAGCTTAGATGGCTCGTCCGATTTATCGTGGTGCATCAGCTAGTTATGGTTAATATGGTACTCGTCCGGGTTAGTATTTAAGTGCACTTCCAGCTCAAAGTTCGTACCGTGCTCCCTAAGTTCAGGGTTCGTCAGTAGGGGTTCTTCTAGCGGCTATGCTAGTTCGCAGGGTTCTGTTCAGGCCTCACTACAATCTTTGGATCAAGGATGCTTTGAGTGTGGAGAGTTGGGGCATGTGAGGAGGTATTGCCCCCGTCTTATGGAAGGTTCCGTTTAGCAGAGGGGTCAGGCTATTACTTTAGCACCAGTTCTTACACCACCTGTGTAGCCAGCTCGGGGTGGGACTCATGCAGTTCGAGGTCGCCCTAGAGGAGGAGGTAGATAAGGTGGTGGTCATGCACGATTCTATGCTTTTCCCGCCAGGTCAGATGTAGTTTCTTCAGACACAGCGATCAAAAGTATTGTTTCAGTGTGCCATAGGGATGCTTGAGTATTATTTGACCTTGGTTCCACTTATTCATATGTATCATCATATTTTGCTCGTTATTTAGATATGCCCCATGATTCTTTAGTTTTGCCGGTTCATGTATCTATACCGGTGGGTGATTCTATTATTATGGACTGTGAACATATGTCATATGTGGTGGCTATTGGGGGTTATAAGACGAGAGTTAATCTTTTACTACTCAGCATGGTTAATTTTGACGTGATATTGAGCATGGATTAGTTGTCTCCATGTCACGCTATTCTAGATTATCATGCCAATATCGTGACGTTGGCGATGCCGAGGTTAGAGTGGAGAGGCTCCATGGATTATGATTCTAGTATTATTGATTTCATACTTGAAGGCTCAACGGATGGTTGACAAGGGATTTTTGGCATATTTGGCTTTTGTGAGGGATGTTAGTGCTGATACTCCTACCGTTGAGTCAGTTCTGGTAGTGAGAGACTTTCCAGATGTGTTTCCTGCAGACCTGCCAGGCATGCCACGCGACATGGACATTGATTTTGTTATTGACCTGGTGCCGGGAACTCAGCCAATCTTTATTCCTCTGTATTGTATGGTACCACTAGAATTGAAGTAATTCAAGGAGCAACAACAAGAGCTACTTTATAAGGGATTCGTTAGGCCTAGCCGCCTTGCGGTGCACCGGTCCTATTTGTGAAGAAGTATGACAGTACTATGCGGATGTGTATTGATTATAGACTGTTGAACAAAGTTACAATTAAGACCAAGTACCCACTACACCTTATTGATGACTTATTTGACCAGCTTCAGGGTGCTAGAGTGTTTTCGAAGATTGATTTGAGGTTTGGGTATCATCTGCTGAATATTCGGGATTCGGATATTCTGAAGACGGCATTCAGCAACCGCTATGGTCACTACGAGATTCTTCTGATGTCTTTTGGGCTAATCGATGCCCCAGCCACCTTTATGCATGTGATGAACAATGTATTTCAGCCATATATTGATTCATTTGTCATCGTGTACATTGATTACATCTTGCTATATTCACGCAGCCAGGAGGATCATGAGTAGCATCTGAGGATTGTACTCCAGACATTGAGGGAGAAGAAGCTATATGTTAAATTCTCCAAGTGTGAGTTTTGGCCTGACTCGGTGGCGTTTTTGGGCCACGTGGCGTCTAGTGAGGGGATCAGGGTAGATCCAAAGAGGATTGAGGCAGTTCAGAGTTGGCCTAGGCCGTCTTCAGCTAATAAGATTCGGAGTTTTCATGGTTTGGTCCGATATTATCGCCATGTTATAGAGGCTTTCTCGTCCATTGCTGCACATTTGGCCATATTGACTTAGAAGGGTGCTCCATTCAGTTTTTTCCGACGAGTGTGAGGTGAGCTTTCAAAATCTCAACACTGCCTTGACTATATCTCGAGTTCTAGTTATGCCTTCAGCATCTGGTTCATATATGATTTATTATGATGCTTCACAAATTGGTATTGGGTGTGTTTTGATGTAGGAGGGTAGGGTGATTTCTTATGATGCCCGCCAGTTGAAGCCCCATGAGAAGAACTACCCCGTTAATGATCTTGAGTTAGCAACTATTGTTCATGCATTGAAGATTTGGAGGCACTATCTCTATGGCATGTCTTGCAAGGTATTCACAGATCATCGAAATCTTCAGCACTTGTTTAAACAAAAGGATCTGACCTTGAGGCAACAGAGGTGGTTAAAGCTATTGAAAGACTGTGATTACTATTCTCTATCATCAAAGAAAGAACAATGTGGTGGCTGATGCCTTGAGTATGAAAGCGGAGAGTATGGATAACCTTGCATCTATTCCAGTTGGTGAGAGACAATTAGCATTGGATGTTCAGACATTGGCCAATCAGTTAGTGAGATTAGATTTTTTGAAGCCTAGCCGAGTTCTAGTTTGCACGGTTTTTTGGTCTTCTTTGTAAGAGCGCATTAGAGCACGTCAGTATGACAACCCCCATTTGCCGGTCCTTAAGGACACGGTGCAGCACGGCGATGCCAAGGAGGTTTCTATTGGAGATGATGAAGTGTTGAGGATGAAAGGTCGGATTTGTGTGCCCAATGTGGATGGGTTGCCTGAGCTGATTCTTGAGGAGGCCCATAGTTCGCGGTATTCCATTTATCCGGGTGCTGTGAAAATGTATCAGAATTTGAGGCAACACTATTGGTGGAGAGGAATGAAGAAAGATATAGTCGAATATGTGGCTCGATGCTTGAACTATCAGCAGGTGAAGTACGAGTATTAGGTTATTGGGTACTGATTTTGTTCGGGATGCCTTGGGGAAAGTCAAGTTTGATTCAGGATTGGCTTCGTACAACAGAGTCCAGACAAAAGAGTTATGTTGACATAAAGGTTTGTGATGTTGCATATATGGTTTTTCGCCCAAGACTATTGTGATAAGGTTCGAAAAAAGGGCAAGTTGATCCCTCGGTATATTGGTCCTTTTGAGATGCTTGGGTGGATTGGAGAGGTGGCCTACAAGCTTGCATTGCCACCTACTCTATCGGGTGTTTGATGTGCCGGGAAATTTCGGCACATAATTATACTATTTCATTAGAAATTGCTTGTTCCACTTGATAATTATCACGTCATTTACCTAGTTTTCGTTTAGTTTCAGTACATGGATGAAAGAAACCCAAAAGCGCGAAAAGAAGGCCAAAAGCTGTGCAAAGGCAAGAAAAGAGGCGAACAATACAATAGGAGTAATTCTGCGACCGCAAAGTGGATCTGTGAGTCGCAGAATTGGAATGATGATCGCAGAGTCGGGCAGAAACTCAAGCCAAAGTTAACAGAAGAAAGCTGTCGACAATGCGACCGCAGAAGGAAAATGCGCATCGCATTATCGCCGCAGATACAGGCAGAGTTTTAGGTGAATAATCGAAGGGAATAGCGATCGCATTTTGTGATCGCAGAACCAATCTGCGGTTCGCATGCTTGAATGCGATAGGAAGGAAAAGCACTGGGGCAGTATGCGATACAAGATGCCATTTCTGCGGACCGCATTCCTGTTATGCGATCGCAGAAGACTAAGTCGGCCCAACAGCTATTCCAGTTCACCTTGGTTTTTGGGCCTCTATAAATAGCCTCTCTAGGGTTATGTGCAGAGGCTTGTCAGGTTTTAGAGTGAAAACATAGTGCTTTTGGTGAATTTCGACTGGGGAGAGATATTTGGGTGATCAAAACTTGGAAATCCTTATTTTTGTAAGATGAATTCAATTTCTGTAGTTCTTTAGTTCTAAATATTTGTAGCTAAATTTCAATACTAAGGTTGTGAACCCTAGATGGGTAGAATGTTATTGAACAATTGATTTTGATTCCAATTTCGTAAGAAGCTTGATGTTTATTTATTTCTCATTCTTAATTGAATCGTTAGTGGTTGCAAACATTAACGGGTGCCAATTTACACTATTGAACCTTGGAAAAGGGAGATAGGGTTTGGTAGAAATAAGTAACGACGATTCAAGGTTTTAACCCTTGTCTAATAAAATCACTTAGGAATAATTGGGTACTTGTAATTTCGACTTTAATGTATTCAGGAGAATCATGAAAGGATACGTTGTCTAGATATTGGAAAATATTAGATAGCACACTAATAAGACACAATTGCATATCAAGAGCGGGAATCAATATCAATACATTCTACTACATTAGGGGGAGCACAACCTTAGTATCTCGACTTCATAAATTTATTCAATTAATCTTTTCAATCTGCACTTAGTTGTTTAATCATAGTTACGTATTCAACATCAATATATTTTATTCTGATACTTGGTCGAATTAAGACTAAGCGAAATACTACGTTAATCAGATATTCGTTTCACGCCTATTCCCTGTGGGATTCGACCCCAACCGAGTTGGGTTACTATATTTGACATCGATCGCTTACACTATTCTTAAGGTGTAATTTGAGCGGATCAAATTTTGGCGCCGTTGCCGGGGAATACGGTTTTGAAATTTCTGATTAGTGTATATTTTGCTATAAGTCTAATTCCACTTGATTGCACGTTGTTTTTTTTGGTGGTTGTAGGCAGGAAAAGATGGCTGAGCATGCAGATGACATGGGTATCGAAAACGAAGAGAATCCTTTTGCTGATATTGAAGAATACATTGAGGATACTAATGCCATAGTACCTCCAGCTGTAGGTGCTGCTACATTCAAAGTAGAACATGGGCTGATATTGATGCTAAAAGCTGAGGGTTATTTCAGAAATTCTACTGATGATGATCCAACACAGCACCTTAGGAACTTCTTGGGTGTTTGCGCAACGCACAAGCAGAATAATGTTTTTGACGATGCATTGCGGCTCAGATGCTTTAAGTACTCACTAGCTGGAGATGCAAGAAAATGGCTGCAAAATCTTCCGCCGAATTCTATCCATTCTTGGCCTGAATTGGTCCGGGCTTTCTTGTCGAAGTGGTTTCCACAAAGCAAGAAATCAGAGCTCCGGGACAAAATATTTTTCTTCAAACAACTGCCGGGTGAACAGTTGCACGAGGCATGGGAAAGATTCAAGTTATATTTGGTGAGGTTGCCGAACCATGGCTTTCCAGACTCCATTTTGCTGGAAAAGTTTTACATGGGATTGGACCCTATGAACCAATCAATAGCTAAAAACGCCGCAGCTGGTTCTTTCATGGACAAAACTTTTGCTAGAGTTACTCAGATTCTAGACAAAATGGCCAAACATAATCAAGATCGGCATTCTGAGGACAGTACAGATGGTATCACAATTGGGTCTCCTTCCATGAGCAATTTGATCAAAGAAAACCAAGAAAGAGACCAAGTGATCGCTGAGCTGGCAACTAATGTAAATGTCTTGACTAAGCTCTTCACTGAGAATCAGAAAAAGAAAATTAATGCTGTGGAGGATGTGCTACCAGCGCATGGTGAAGAATTCGAAGAAGCAAATTTTGTAAACAATACTCATGGTGGATACCACAGGCAGCCCTATCAAGGTCAACCATCACAAAATCAGTGGAGACCAAACCCGCAAGGGCAAGGTCCCCAACAATGGCGAAGTGATCCGACTGGGCCTAATCAAGGCAATTGGAACAACAACAACCATTTTCAAAATCGGAGTTCCAATCCTTATGTTCCTCCGAAAGGGCATTATTCAAATCAGGGCCCATCTAGTGAATCTAAACTGGAAAGTATGCCCGAGAGGATACTTCAAAACCAAGAGAAGTCAGACACCTCAATGAAAAATATGACTGAATTGGTTGGCTCCCACACAGCAGCTATCCAGAAATTGGAATTGCAAATGAGGGATCTCTCTCGTGAGCAATATCCACCGCAAAAAGGGACACTTCCTAGTGATACAATTGCAAATCCTAAAGGAGGTGGAAATGGTCCTACTGCCCATATCATGGCCGTCACAACAAGGAGTGGTAAGACAGTACAGGTGAAAGATGCTGCTGCAGAGTTTCAGACGGAGGTTGAAAGCGAAAGTGTTGCTGCAAGAAGGAATGTTGCTGAGGTAGCTGAAAATCCAGAAATTGTAGTGACAACTGAGGATAGTCAGGAAGAGGTAAAGGATACGGCGGAAGAAACACCAATCGTTCTTCCACCGATTCCTAGATCTCCTCCACCATTTCCCCAGCGACTTACAAGGAGAGCTGAAGATAACAAATTTGAGAAGTTCTATGACATGCTCAAACAGCTATCAGTTAACATACCTTTCTTGGAAGCTTTCCAAGAGATGCCGGGATTTGCTAAATACTTGAAAGACTTGATCACGAAAAAGAGGACTACCCGGAATGAAGTGGTAAATGTAACTCACAGAGTAAGTTCTATCATAGCAACAAACCCAATCCAGAAAAAGGAGGATCCAGGAGCTTTCACCATTCCGTGTACTATTGGAGTACGCGATTTTGCCAAGGCCTTGTGTGACAATGGAGCCAGTATAAATTTGATGCCTTTAGCCATTTACAAACAAGCCGGGCTAGGAATGCCAAGGCCCACTAGCATGAGGTTGCAGATGGCTGATCGGTCTATCAAGAGACCCGTGGGTATTGTGGACGATGTGATTGTTAAGGTTGGGAAATTTCAGATTCCAGCCGACTTTGTTATCCTTGATTGTGCTGTAGACAAGGAAATCCCCATTATCTTAGGAAGACCGTTCTTAGCTACGGGAAGAGCTCTCATGGACTCGGAACGTAATGAAATAAAATTCTGGGTCAATAATGAAGAAGTCACGTTTCAAGCGAGCAAGGGGATGAAGATGCCAGTAGAATATGAAAATATATCTTTAATCGGCATTATTGATGACGTTGACGAGGCAGTGGATACAAAAATGGAAGAGCAGTGTTTTGGTGAAGCCTTGGCGGCTATATTGGTGAATTTTGATGGGGATGATTTTGATGGTTTCATGGAATCAGTAAATGCATTGGAGGGTCGCGGTTCGTATTCATATACTCCACCCAAACTGTCACTAGATTTGGAGAATCGAGCCACGCCTCCAGCAAAGCCTTCCATTATTGAACCGTCCAAATTAGAGCTCAAGCCACTCCCTTCGCATTTGAGGTACAAATTTCTTGGTTCTAATAATACTTTACCGGTAATTGTGTCGTCTTTGTTGAATGATGTGCAGGTAGAGCAGTTGTTGAAAGTGCTTAAGGAACATAGACAGGCGATTGGATGGACGATAGCGGATATCCGAGGCATTCCAGCTGGAATTTGTGAGCACAAAATTCAACTTGAAGCTGGAACAAAACAAAGTGTGGAACAACAGCGAAGATTGAATCCAGCTATGCAAGAAGTGGTGAAGAAAGAAATCATAAAATGGCTAGATGCAGGAGTTGTGTACCCAATTGCCGATAGCTCATGGGTAAGCCCAGTACAGTGTGTGCCAAAGAAAGGAGGAATGACGGTTGTAACTAATGAAAAAAATGAGCTAATTCCAACACGCACCGTGACTGGATGGCGAGTATGCATGGACTACAGGAAGCTCAACAGTGCCACGTGCAAGGATCACTTCCCTATGCCTTTTATTGATCAAATGCTTGATCGGCTAGCTGGAAAATCCTTTTATTGCTTTCTCGACGGATACTCTGGGTACAATCAGATTAATATTGCTTTGGAGGATCAGGAAAAGACAACCTTCACCTGCCCGTATGGGACTTTTGCCTTTCAGTCGCATGCCTTTCGGTTTATGCAATGCTCCAGCTACATTCCAACGGTGCATGATGTCGATTTTTTCGGATATGGTGGAAGACTTCCTCGAAGTCTTTATGGATGATTCTCGGTAGTTGGGGAAACATTTGATCAATGTTTGAAAAATCTCAAAGCAATGTTGAAAAGATGTGAGGAAACAAACCTTGTGTTAAACTGGGAAAAATGCCACTTTATGGTGGACGAAGGTATTGTTTTGGGGCACAAAATCTCCAGCAATGGTATTGAAGTGGACAAAGCTAAGATTGAAATCATCTCCAAACTTCCTCCTCCCACGTCAGTGAAAGGTGTCCGTAGTTTTTTGGGGCATGCGGGGTTTTATAGAAGATTTATAAAAGATTTCTCAAAGATTGCACATCCAATATGTAAACTCTTAGAGAAAGATACTAAGTTTATCTTTGATGCTAAATGCCTTGCTGCTTTTGAAGAGCTGAAAAGGAGACTGATCACTGCTCCCATTATTGTTACACCAGATTGGTCATTACCTTTTGAGTTGATGTGTGATGCTAGCGGAGTAGCTATTGGGGTGATTTTGGGGCATAGGCACAACAAAATTCTTCACCCGGTTTATTATGCTAGCAAGACGCTGAATGGAGCACAAATGAACTATACTGTAACGGAGCAGGAACTGTTAGCAATTGGTTATGCCTTTGAGAAGTTCCATGCATATCTGCTGGGCTCCAAAGTGATTGTATATACTGATCACGCTGCGCTTCGTTATTTAATGGAGAAGAAGGATGCTAAACCTCGGCTCATCCGATGGGTACTGCTACTACAAAAGTTTGACTTTGAAGTTTTGGACCGTAAAGGCACCCAAAACCAAGTAGCAGATCATCTTTCTAGATTGGAGGAAGCAGGGAGACGGACAGGAGAGCTGGAGATCAATGACTCCTTTCCAGATGAGCAAATATTGATGATAGCAAGTTGAATGGCGCCATGGTATGCTGACATCACTAACTACATTGTTAGTGATTTCATTCCGAAAGGGTTGGAATCGTACCAAAGGAAGAAGTTCTTGAGGGACTCTCGTAATTATTATTGGGAGGAACCATTCTTATTCCGTGTGTGCGCGGACAACATCATTCGCAGGTGTGTTCCGGAGGAAGAGATGACACCGATCTTGAAATCATGTCATGATTCGCCAGTTGGGGGTCATCATGGGGGAAACCGAACAGCTACAAAGGTATTAGAATGTGGATACTACTAGCCCACAATTTACCAAGATGCTAATCAGTTGGTCAAGTCTTGCGACCAATGCCAATGCCAAGGACCGATATCAAAGAGGCATGAAATACCTATGAAATTCATTATGGAAATTGAAGTGTTCGATGTCTGGGGTATTGACTTCATGGGCCCTTTCATTAGCTCATGTGGGATGAAATACATACTAGTGGCTGTTGATTACGTGTCAAAGTGGGTGGAAGCCGTTGCCCTGCCAAATAATGAAGCTAGGAGTGTAACCTCGTTCTTAAAGAAGAATATTTTCACCAGGTTCGGCACTCCAAGAGCCATAATCAGTGACGGAGGTTCTCATTTTTGTAACCGAGTATTTAAGAGTCTCCTCGACAAATATGGGGTCAAGCATAAGGTGGCCACGCCTTATCATCCACAATCAAGTGGGCAAGTAGAAGTCTCAAACAGAGAAATCAAGAGTATACTTGCTAAGACCGTGAATGCCAATAGAACTGATTGGTCATGGAAGCTTGATGACGCTCTTTGGGCTTATCGTACCGCTTATAAGATGCCGATTGGCACATCACCATATCGGTTAGTCTTCGGAAAAGCATGTCATCTACCCGTTGAGCTTGAGCATAAAGCTCTGTGGGCATTAAAAAGATTAAACATGAATTGGGCTGAGGCCGGAGCATTAAGGCTCGCTCAGTTGAATGAGATGGAGGAATTCCAATTCCATGCATACGAGAGTGCAGCGGTCTACAAAGAACGAATGAAGTTCGTTCATGACTCCAAGATTTTAAAGAGAGAGTTCAACGTGGGAGACCTAGTGTTGTTATTTAACTCAAGGCTGAAATTGTTTCCAGGTAAGTTGAAATCCAAATGGTCGGGGCCCTTCAAAGTTACAAATGTCTCTCCGTTCGGGGCTGTTGAATTGGCATCGGAGGATGGACTCCGAACCTTCAAGGTAAACGGACAGAGACTGAAACACTATCTGGGTACAAGTGGTGAAAAGCATCTCATAGAGCAGCTGACCTTGCAAGACGACAATGTACCACCTATTGAATGATTGCAGATGCATCTTAGCATCGTCGTGCCGCGACGTTAAATCAAGCGCTTCATGGGAGGCAACCCATGTGTGGTATTCATTAACTGTATTTGTTTAAATTGTTTTTCTTTTCTTTTTCTCTCTTTCCTTACTTAGTATTCATGGGTGTTCTTAGTTTGGGTTAAAGGACTATTTTCAGATACAGGAGCTGTGAAGTGAACACAAAGGGAGCAAAGTGATTACAATTGCTGAAACTGTCGCAGAGAAGAAGGCTAAACAAATGCTATCACATTTCATCTATGCGAAACGCATTTGCGTCGCAGAGTGAGGCAGAGAGTTGAGCAAAACCTGAAGCAACAAAATGTGAGGAAGATCATAAAATCTGCGATCGCATTGTCACTCTGCGAGTCGTATTTATACCGCAGACAGCCACAGAGAAATTGGCCCACATCTCATTTGAAAATGCGACAAGGGGTTAGTCATTCTGCGGTTCGCATTTCAATTATGCGAACCGCATTACCATCGCAGACAGGCCCAGAGAAGTTGGCTCAAGATGTGACCAAGAATGCGATCATTCTGCGGTTCACATTTCGTTATGCGGTACACATTTTTGTTGCTAACCCATCAGGTACGTGTTTCCTTCAAAGACTCAAATTTGCTATTTTTCCCTCTAGCCTAACCGTATAAAAAAGGAAAAATAAAAATAAAAACCTAAGTTTATCACTATCAAACAAAAAAGTTCCGCCGCCGAAGTTCAGAGCAAAAGATTCCGGCTTTCTCTCATCGGAATATACCAACTCCGGCGAAGTAGTTCACCTACTTTTCATCTAATCATCTACTTACAGGTATGCAAACTCCTTCTTAGATGCCAAGTTATAAATTTTAAACCCTAGTTTTGTTGGTTTCATGTTAAAGATCAAATCTTTTTGTGAAGATGGCGGGTTGTAGATTTAATTTATCAATGGGGTCAGTTTAAAAAAGTTGTACATGCTTATTAGTAGGGATATCAAGAATTTTGCGATCCACATATGCAAGATGTGGATCGCTTTTCAGTCGCATCTCACAAACCCTAGCTGCTGAACAAGATGAGTTCCGCGATGGATCTGCGATCGCAGAGTGGGTTTGCTAACCGCAGACCCATCGCATACACACCCAGAACTTTAGGCAAAACAAGAGAGGGTGATTTGGCGAGTCTGCAATCGCATACTTAGTCTGCAAACCGCAGACTCATCGCATACCCACTCAGCAACTTTCTTTCACAAAGGGATGCCAAATGCGATGGTTCTGCGATCGCAGATCCTATTCTGCGACCGCAGACCACACCACATCTTTACATATCATTGCTTATCTTTATTGTTTGGGTGTTTATCACACTTTGATACGGACATTCACATATACTATGTATGCAGAGATGGCCAAGAAGAATGCAAGCAGAAAAAGACCTTTGACCACTCAACTAGCTGAACAAGCCAAGAGGGCTAAGAGAGATACAATCAGACAGAGTACCTCCCAGTCTGAAGAGGAGGACTGTCTCCCAGAAGTAGACCTAGAAGCAGAAGCGCGAAGGAAAAAGGGTGATGACCTTCAGCTTCGGTTTGAAGTCGAAGGTTCAAGAACTCTATTTCGAGAAGCACTTTCAAAGAGGAAAATTTTGCCGGAAAAGAAGCTGAGCGTGACGGACTCTCAGAACACTATCCACATATCCTGGAGATGATAAAAAGAAGAAATTGGGAGTACTTCACAACTGACCAGAAGGAATACAATGAAACAATGGTCCGAGAGTTTTATGCGTCGTATGGGGCGTCAAGAACTCCCTACCACAGGCGCAACAGATTATTCACCGGCATTGTCCAGGTGAGAGGGAAGGCTGTCTTCTGCGACAGCAACCACATCAACGTGCTATTCTTCCCAAACTGGGCAGCGGACACAGCGGAATATGATGCACGGTTCTCCAACAGAGAGCACGAGAGGGGATGGATAGCAACCACAATTGCTAAAGGGGTCCCAGCCTGGATAAACCCTGGAAGAAAAATTTATAAGGAAGATTTCACAAGGGAAGCCAAATATTGGCTCAGTTTCATCACTTCCCACATCGTACCCTCAAGGAACGAAACGGAAATTAGCATTGAGAAGGCCCTTCTCATTGCTTGCATCATGAAGGGTGTCGCAATAGATGTGGGAAGCCTAATATTCCAGGAGATAGGGATCAGGGCGATTCAACAGGCTACATCACTTCCCTTCCCGAGTCTGATAACTACATTGTGCCAAGAGGTGGATGTCCCATTCCTGCCTCACCAAGACAGACTGGGAAGTCTACGAAGGATATTGACATCACTCGTATTAGTGATACATTGGCCACAACAATAGAAGAAATTGATGCTCAGAACCTCTTAGCTCCCCAAGACCCTGCATCTTCAGCTGCTGCAGCAGTACCAGCATCCTCAGCTCCTTCAGGCCCACCAGCAGCCCACATGCCGGCACTTTCAAGAATGGGTCTAGTTGTGCAACACACCAGCTCCAAATTAGATCAACTCTTGAAAGAATTGCCTACTCTGATTAAACAAGCTGTGACTCCACTGTTGCGACAACAAAATGAATTTGGAGAGAGGTTGTCCAAGCTTGAATCAAAGGTTAACGGTGTACCCCAGTTAGAGGAGGAGGTAAAGCAACTGAAGACCGACCTTCAGAAAATGCAAAATCCAGAGTTCGGTATTTCTTCACTCCTTCCCAACGCGGGTAAACCAAGTGCTGGCCAGACTAGTTTGGGCCTTGACTTTTCGACATTGCTGACAGACATACCCCTGCCAACTGCAAAAGTGTTGCAGTCTTCTGCTGATCCAGTTCGCATTGCATCCACTGATGAAGAGACATCAGATGCAGCGTCATCAGATGAGAAATTGGAAGATTCCGATGAGGATAATGAAGAACTTAAGGAGAGTGAAATTCCGGTCGCAAAGGATAAAGGTAAAGGAATTGAACTCCCAACAGCAGAAGATGAACAGGAGCAGGCAGACATTGAAGCTGCCCTTGAGCGCTCGTTGATTGACAAGGCCGCAAGAAGATTTCCTTCGGCAGGTGATGGCAGTAGCAGCTCCGCAGCTCCCCCACCAGCTTCCGACCGCACTCCTTCTTCTCCACCAGCACCGGCAGCACAATAGGCTACTCTCTTCGCGCAACTGCGCACCCAGGGAGCCCCTTTGTTCTTTACTTTGTATTTTTATTGCATTGGGGACAATGCATGTTCTCCAGTTGGGGGTGGTAGCCTTGTTCTTCATTTGGTTTGTATAATATTAACTGAATTGTGAATTTGTGGGAGCTGATATATGGATAGTGATGATTTTTTGGGGTTGTGTATATATGTTGTTGTAAATGTTAAAATTAATTAGTTAGCAATAAAGTAGCAAATAGTTAGTAATTAATTAGTTAGCAAAAAAAATCAAAACCCCCTTGTTTTTTCTTTTGTCGGGTTCTTTTTCAAGGGCGTAATAGTAGAACCAGCCTGTTAAATATAAAGTACATTGATCGGGATGGTATGGAGATGAACAAATAAGTATGAAACCATAAGTGAACCCAAGAACCAAATCAATCTAGTGAAGTTGAGGCTCGCTCAGTAACTCTAGGGCTACTTAGAATTGTGATTTTAGACACAAGGAAAGCCCCGAGTCACTAAGTGCGCACCCCAAAGTTGTGAACTATATTACCCAAACAGTGATGTGCCAGTGTGTGTGAGCGTTGTTGTATAAGTCTTGTGTTCATTGCTGCTATCTAGAACTTGCCCAGTTGGTTCTTTGTTGCCTATAATATGTATGCTGAGTTAGAGAAGTGATCTTAGGCTTTCTTTGAATAGTAATAAAACCTTTCTAGTTTTTTTTTTCAGCCGACCTGTGCATTGTAATTATCACCAGCATCCCATTTTGAGCCTTATAGCCTTTTTGTTGGCCTCCGCATGATAACCTGAATCCATTCATTAAAATGACGCCTTTTCAACCCATTCCTCCTTGAGCATTGAGAGTGTTGATAAAAGATTAAGTTGGGGGTGGGATATCAATAATGAAAAGGGGTAAAATCATGAGACTCCATACCCCAAAAGCTCTTGTAAATCTCTGAAGCATCGGAAAAAAAAAAAAGAGGTTTTGAATAAATAGATACCACAATTGTGAACTCAAAAGAAATAAATAGTCAATGCAAGTGGTATACAGAAGCTTGGGAATGAAATAAAAGAGTATGTGAGTAGGGTTTAATGTGGAAGTGTAAAACCAATGAAGGCAAAAGGAACAAAAGGTTGGAAGGAAAATGAGAGTAATAAGTGTTCAAGGAGGAAGTAGCCACTACTGTCTAAATTTATATCTTACCCTTCCTTAAGCCAGCATTACAAGTCTGTAAAGTCCTTATGCGATCTCTAACTGATGCGTTCCTATGAATAGGTGATGAATTAAAATAAGGGCAAGCCTATGGTATGGCAGGTGATGACACTTGAACGTCTATTCAGAGAGAGAGCGACTCTAGTCTTGTTGTCCCTTGATTTATATTATGACAAATACTGTGTGAATGGGACTTTCTTTCTGGTGAGGGCACATACACTGCTAGGTTAATAGCCAGTTGAGCTTGGAGTCAAAGCACAAGTTGATTCAGCTGGAAGTAGCATTTAGTTACTTTGCTGAGGCTCAAAAGCTCACTGATTGATTGGTTGTCCTTTGAAGGGGGTACAGCAAGAGATGGTTATACTTACGATGTGATTCAAAAACAATATCCTTGGTCAATGCTACGTTATATTTGATAGGTAGAACTTTAGTTAGGTTAGATTTGTGTTAATTGCTTGAGGACAAGCAAAATCTTAAGTTGGGGGTATTGATGTGCCGGGAAATTTGGCACATATTGATACTATTTGATTAGAAATAGTTTGTTCCACTTGATAATTGTCACGTTATTTACTTAGTTTTCGTTTAGTTTCAGTACATGGATGCAAGAGACCCAAAAGCGTGAAAAGAAGGCCAAAAGTTATGCCAATGCAAGAAAAGAGGCCAACGATACAACAGGAGTAAGTCTGCGACCGCATAGTGGATCTGCGAGTCGCAGAATTGGAATGTTGATCGCAGAGTCAGGCAAAAACTCAAGCCGAAGTTAGCAGAAGAAAGTTGTTGACAATGCGATCGCAGATTGAAAATGCGCATCGCATTATCGCCGCAGATGCAGACAGAGTCTTAGGTGAAAAATCGAAGGGAATAGCGATCGCATTCTGCGATCGCAGAATCACTCTGCGGTTCGCATTCTGAAATGCGATAGGAAGGACAAGTACTGGGGTAGTCTGCGATATATGATGCCATTTCTGCGGACCGCATTCCTGATATGCGACAGGAATGCGATCGCAGAATACAAAGTCGGTCCAGCCGCTATTTCAAGTCATCTCGGTTTTTGGGCCTCTATAAGTAGCCTCTCTAGGGTTACGTGCAGGAGGAGAGTCAGATTTTAGGGTAC
>MCJB01048731.1:7446-25592 GCA_002018475.1 Nicotiana obtusifolia
GTGGTTTGGGGGTGGGGTAGGTGAGGGTATTGGTGGCATGAGAGATAAGGTGGAAAAGGTTGAAAAAGAGTTTTGAAAAATATTTTCCCTTCTTTTGATATGGAAAACGTTTTCCTCCAATTGGAGGAAAATGAGTTGATGACGAAAATGTTTTCCAAAACATTTAAGCCAACCAAACATGAAAAAATTAAAAAATATTTTCTGAAAAATATCTTTCTTTATACAAAAGACACCCTTAATGTTACTCCTCCGGTCCATTTTAATTGTTATATTTATTTTTTGCACATTTCTCAAGAATCATTATTTATAATGATAATTTGATAATATTACCCTCATTTATTTTTTTATCTCAATTTAATACTAGTACTCTTCCTTTCACTATAGTACTCTCTCTCTACATTTATTAAGGTAAGGGTAAAGGTGAAAATAATAATTAATTTTATCTTTATTTTTTCAAATGAGAACTATTTTGGACTCATTATATTTAGTAACCACGACAATTAAAATAGACCGGAGGGAGTAGTTTCTATCACCTTATCAAAATACGTTATTACTTAAATTAATTTTTTTCAGTACTTAATCCTTATCAATTTCTAATTTTAATTAGTTAAACCAGGCGATTATAAGCAAGTACTCATCTACACAAGGAAAAGTAAATACAAATTAGAACTCATTTTAATTAAGAATCATTAATTAAGATGATAATCTGACAATATTACCCTCATTTATTTTTTTATCTCAATTTTATAGTACTATTATTATTCTTCCACTACATTAGTCTCTTTCCACATTTATTTAGGCAAGGTAAAGCTGAAAACAATAATTAACTTTATCTTATTTTTTCAAATGATAATTATTTTTAGTAATCAGGATAATTAAAATGGATTGGAGGAAGTAAGTTTCTATCAACTTATCCAAGCAGCAATTACTCATCCATACAAGGAAAAATAAGTACAACTTAGAATTCAATATCTCCAGTACTATTCTTGCGCCTTTTCTTGTCGTGTTGGCAAGCATCGGTGCTTTAACTCCAATTCTAGACCATTGAACTTGAAAGTGAGTTCATATTTTAGTACAAGTTTAAGCGACACATAGATGAGACCTAATGTTCATATATTAGTGTTGAAAGTTCAGCTAAGCACAGTTTTGAAAATATAAAAGTAAACATCACTTTTACGTAATTGACAAGAAAGTAACATATATATGGAAGAAATCCTATCGTCCATCTCCAATCTTGGTGAAAATTTCCGCTAGATCACCTCCCATGTACCGTCTTATGTGTCAAAAGCGTTTGCAAAACTTGTTCTAAATTTAACCTTTGAGTCCGAATTTTCAAAATTACTACACTCAAGATCTCCAGCCAGCATCATCATCAACCAATCCTACTCTATTAGGACGAGATCTCGGACCAACACATTAAATTTCTTGAAATTCGTAGATAACCCTGATCAGGGTACTGATCATGAAATTTTCCAAGATCCAAATTCTGACCTTAATCTACAACCTTACTTTTCCATTGCCTCATTTTCCCTTGTTCATGGTTTCGTTTGTTTTAATTATTTTTCCGATACAGCGTAATTACATCCTTAATCCAAGAACCAGAGAATATGCCAAGGCGTAAGAGGGTACCCGAATTTTGTTAACTATTTTGGTTTGGTTAGAATTTACCAAGAGGAGATTTGTGATGACACTAATGATTCTCGTTATAACAAGTCTGAAGGTCAAGTCTACACAATTGGCAAAGGGTATTGGGCAAGTGCAGGACATGTTATGTTATGTTATGTTATGTTATGTTATGTTTTGGGTGCAGAGCATATGGTGTGAACCTCTACGGAAAGAATCATTGATTGGTTTATGATTTGATGCTAATAGAAATGAGTTTTGTTTAGATTTGAAAAATGAGTTGTTTATATCATTCCCTTCGGCTCCGGGCCATAGTGAGGAAATTTTACCAAGTTTGGGAGTTTTTGGACGTTGTCTATGTATGTATGTGTGATCATAATTAATGCAGATAGCTATTTTGAGGTATGGGTGATGAAACAATATTGAGTAACTAGTTCATGGGTCAAAGAGATTATCATATCATGCAATGAAATGATGAAAGTTTTGGATGATGCAGTGGTGTTGTTCTTGTGGCGTGAAGATTTATTATTCTTGCACCATCCTGTGAAGAAAACATTGAAAATGTTTGATGTATTTCAAGGTAACTTCTTGGCATCTGGCCATGTATCAAGCTCTTTTGAAGCGGAGGTTGTGAATGTATTTTAGATTTGTCAAAGTAACATCAATATATATGTAGACTAGAGCATATTGTTAACATTCTGTTTTGGTATGCAATTCTCTGTTTTTGAATAAAGAAATTTGGTTAGTAAGTTTGCGTTGTACACCACCATATATTCCAAATCTAGCAATAGTTATGGTAAGAGCTTGTATATCCCTCTTTGATCTGTAACCAATTACACGAGATATAAAATGTTGAGCATTTGTGTACAAGGCACTACGCTAGCTACCATTACAATCAATTGACATAAACAATATGCTTACGTTATATACAACCCTGCTAGTGCATTCTTGAAATTAGTTTTCTAACTCTTCGATTAATAAATAGAAGTTTATCTAACTTTCTCACACCAAGAGGAAATGGATCGCAACGCCAACCAATTAGGAGGAATGCGTGTTGATGTTTCGTGACATAGGCCACTAACCTGATCTAACTACCTTATTCGTAGCTTACAAGCTGTGTCATAAGTTGAATCGTGCATACGAATTCTTGAATATATAATCTAAGAAATAATACATGGCATAGGACTATATGATAAGGAAATAAACTAATTATCTCTCCCAATCCATATTCCATATCTTAATGCAACTCTCCTATTTTGATATTTTGGAGACTCTCCGCTTCCCCATCCATCCACCTGATTGGTTTCCAGGTTGGGTCGGGTGCTCAAACACTATCGCAATCTCTCCCTGGTGAGGCTTGCACACATTCATCTTTAACCGGAACCAGCCACTGTTCATCATTCCCTGAATATTGCAACATAGCACAATGACATGTAAGCTTTTTGTGTCTAAATGACACAGTAAAGATCTTGTTAAAGTGTTCAAATAAACTTAAGATAAAGAGTGTCAAAGTAAAAAGTGGAGATAACTTTAAGGGGCTGTCGATGTATTTTGCTTTCCAAAATCTCCAATTTAGTGTACATCATAATTAATGGTGGCAAAATGATTCAAAGAAAACACTTAATCACTCATATTATCCACTAAAAAATAAGTTGGATAATGAACTTCTTAAAAACGGGTCAAATATGGATAAAAACCATATTATCCATTTAGAAAATGGATAACTAATAAGTTTAACTTTTACAGTAAAACCTCAAATTGGGGATTTCTCAAGTTGGGAGACTAGAAATTCTCTCAAAAGTGATCATATTCAAGAAGTCATGGATAATATGTTTACCTATATTATCCGCCGGTTAATCCATTTTTTATTCGTAATAAAAAACATGAGTCGGGTCGGATAATTTTATCCTCCTTTCATGAGAAATATACATGGGTGAGCACTTTTTAAAAAATATTAGCAATCTTTATTTTTTACCTTAACGGAAGATATTTTTACATTTAGAGCATATCTTAAAGATAAGCAAATAATTAATGACCATGAAAAAATGCACAAATCATGGGATTTTTAGAATTTCACACTCTCTCTCGTCGTAAAAAAAAAAAAAAAAAAAAATCAGATCTCCTCTCTCTTCGTAATCTCCTTCTCTCATCTTATTTTCTCCAATCACTCAATCTATTGCAATATGCAATCAATTAGGCATGTATATTTCTCTCAATCTTTCCACCATATCAAAAAGAAATTATTTCATGTATAATTACACGTGATGTATTGTACATGAATTATACTAAAAAGATACATGTTATACTACATGTAAAGCTGTAATACCATCAAGATAGTCAGATTATTTAGGGTATAATTTATATATGTTATATATCACGTGTAATTATATGTGAAATAATTTCTATTTACGAGATAATTCATAGCACTAAGAAGTATACGAGATATTTAAGTTGTTTGCTTCCTATTAGTTGCTTCTCATCTCTTTATATAATAATAGATGGCATATGAAATATATGGAATACGGAAATTACGAATATGAAGATTGTCTGAAACTAAGGATCAATTATGTTAATTAAGGAGAAGTAGGTGACTGAAACTATAAATGATGCGTGATTTAAGGTACAATCTTTAAAGAATTTTGGCTAAGAATACAAATATTTTCTTGCCTTATGTGTAAAAGACCTAATGATGCTACATCAGCGATTTTTTTTTTATAATTTTGCCTAATTATATTTTTTGCTCGTAATGACCACTTTCGACCCGTCCTATATTCGACCCGCCCCGCCCGTTTGACACCCCCGCAAACCCCGCACAGTAAATAGAGGTTAACAGCTAACCTATTCGGAAAAAGGGAAAAGAAAAAAACAGCATTACCCTGTAACTGTAAAGACGAGTTAGCATTTCCTAATGTATGTCCCGTTGTCCTTAAACCTTCCAAGAATATGACAACTTATAATTGACCTAAGAAAGACAGAAAAACAAGTATGCTAAGACACAACATATACCTATTCAATTCTGAAAAAGAAAATAGCGATTTTAGCATTTATAAACAAGATTGTGTATCGAGATTTTACATTTCAAGCTACTTATCAATCAATTAGTCGTGATTTTTTATAATAAGTACAAACTAATAACTTGAGAATATAGTAATTATTGTTGTAACATGTTAACTATATGATAGTATTCTACATTGTATATATAAGTTTAACTTAAGAAAAAAGAGTATATATAAATTTACTTCAAATAAAAGTATGTTATTCCATTGTTGCCATTAATGTGATAATATTGTAAAGTTAGTGTTAGACGATGCATCAGAGTTAAAATTCAAATAATTTTTATGAACTTAAATCTCAAATGTTGTGTAACTTGTATTCAAATTATTTAATACATCACATTAGAACTTCTAATACACTGAAACAGTAAAGAATTTGTTTATACCACCATATGTATTGAGAAATACTTCCTCCATCACAATGCATGTGAACGATGCTTGAATGGCGCGAAATTTTTAAAGAAAAAGACCTTGAAATATTCCATATACATTAATTTATAGTTATAAATCAACATATTAAGGATGAAATAAATTTTAAAGTTAAATTATTTTAAAAATAAAAAGTATCATTTTTTTGTACAGTGTCAACATATATAAAAGGGAGTAACTAATTAAGGTAACTACTCATAACTAGTGAGACAAGTGATTGGGTAGCATGTTAAAATATACTAGTAGTGAAGGATTCTTTACACGGTATATATATATATATATATATATATTAAATCCTTGCCGTAGACAACATAATGTATTAAAACATGTAGCTTGTATTATTTTCACCTTTTCTGGTGTTAGCTATAGATATCTTTCGGGTAAATTAAATTCATAGTTATATTAAACGGACAAATTAGTCATCTTAATTCAGAATTACGTACCATCAGCCATAGGCGAATTTACATGTAGTGTTCCGGGTGCTCGAGCACCCATTAATCTCGACTCGGAGTATGTATAATTATATAGAGAATTTAGGAAAAAGGATATAATAAATCAGCAAGCACCCAGGTAACAGAGAGCTCGGTGAGTGCTTTAGTTTATGATGGGTGCTAGCACTATAAAAGCCAAAGGGTGAGAGATCGAATCTCACTCCTTGCAAGTTTTTTTCCCTCAATTTTTTCTTATATTATCAAGCATTTTCTTTTGCCCCAATCATGAGGTCCTCTTTTTGTTCTTTTCAGTCTTCACTAGCGACATTTTTGAGCCAATATTACTTTTATTTTTTTGCTTTTGACTTTGTTTTATGAAGTCCTCTTTTTATTCTTTTCAGTTTTCACTAGCGAATTTTTTGAGCCAATACTACTTTTATTCTTTTGCTTCTGACTTTGTTTTATCTTTTTTTTTTTTTGCTTACTTTATCTAATTAATTATAGCAAAGAAAGAAAAACAAAATTTGCTTTAGAAAAACAAAGAATCCTTTCCGAACCGCAAAATCGACAGATCTTTTTCTTGCTAATTGTGTTATCCATCACAGTTTCACGGATTTTCTAATTAAATTTTTTTCATTGTATTTAAATAGTTGCATACTTATATGATGGGATTGATAGTAACTTTACGTCAAGAAAAATTAAGCACCTACGTAACTAAAATCCTGGATCCGCCACTACCATCAGCATTAGCAAGCTCAGCATTAACATGAGAAGGAAGAACCCTATTATCCTTGTAATGATAATAGCTCTCTGACTCTTGGGTAGTGACTACAATTCTTTTCAACCACTTCACCGTTCTTCCACCAAATGAATCCTGGAATAATCATCCGAACTGGAAATCCGTGGTCCGGCGTCAACTTTTCTCCATTCTGCATGTAAGCTACGATGATATCTTTTGACGGATCCATAGCGAATTCCTTCTTAGCATTGGTTCCATACTTGGAACCGCCACCTCCGGGCAATACATCCGCACCTTCGAAACAAACATTAAGTGCCCCTTTTCTCCTGCTATAAATACCGCACCGTTTCAACAAAACGCGGAGAGGTACCCGCGCCATACAGTTGTTGAAACGGCAGCGGCACCCCAGTTGAAACCAATTGTTTGTTTAACCATGTTCTGTTCTTTTCTTCGCTTGCCAGCACACACAAGCGTAACGGGCAATGCTATAGAAGGGAACTCGTTAACCAACTGGTCCATTGTGAATTTCATAGGGCGCTTCACTAGTCCCGTGACTTCCACGCTCCAGTCATCCCACGTGCCCTTGGGAACCGGTCCATGGTTACGAACATAATGAAGTGGGACCGGAGTGATAAAACCGTGGTGCATGAGCCGGTTCAAGGGTGGTTCGGAGTTAAATGGATGCTTTCCAGGGAAACGAATCAAGGAAGCGTTCCGTTAGCGGTTCCTTCGTCCCTAGTGTCGTGAACAGATGGCTCTAACTCTGAATTCCCATTTTTTATCATTTGAAGGTACTCGTTTTTTTGGTGGTCATCTTCGTAATCGTCCTCGTCCTCGTCGGATGAAGAGTATTTGTCAAGATAAATGGTGGGGTTTGAAGTATTATTCTTAGGGAAAGAGAGGGCAGGAATAGGACGGAAGGTGTAGGTGCTAGTTTGAACCACGGGCGGTATGCCCGGTTGTTCAAGGCGACTATTAACAAGCTTCTGGCTTCTAATAGATCCTGGCATGGCTTTGGTATCTCTTTTTCTCTTTATTCACTCTCTCTAGCTAGTTTACTACTACTTCCTTTCTTTCGTAATTTTCTGATGGCTAGAAGTAACAAGATATTTAAAGGACTTCCTCAACGCCCTTCGTAGTTCCATACTATACAAATGTGGGGCCACGCCGAAATGGCATCTCAATTCTGTTTATTACGCACTACCAAACGGTAGAGTCAGGTCCCCTTGGCCGCGGGAAGGGGGTGAGGAAGGGTAAAGGGTTATTATTTTTGTTTAGGGGCTGCCTATATATAGCAAAGAGGTCATGGTGCAGCTGTTGCTTCGGGCTAACAGCCGCGTCTTGTTTGCCAGGGTTTTCTCATCTGCGTCAGAGTATGCAACATGATTTAAAATATATTTTTTCGCAATTAGATCATTTAACAAATTATAAGAAAGTATTTAACTAAATATAAATGGGTAAAATACCAGCTTTGGGGTAATAAGAGATACCAATGCCGTGCCAGGATCTATCAGAAGAGCTAAAATACCTTTTGGATTAAATAATTCTGTGCTCATTAGTATACATAGCTAAATCCTTCAGCTAGTGGCCGCATTATATAAGGGTCGATCTCTTTTTTTTTTTTTGGGTAATTGTGCAACTGCCCTAAGGTTTGATTTTCGTAGCATATGTTTTTGAGTGTTAGGCAAAGACTAGGTGAATTTTAGCCATGTTGAGTCTTGAGTCCAACCAAGTCTACAAAGTAACGAGTCGAGCTGAGCCAAATCCAAACAATATGTACTCAATTAATCTTCCACCGTAAAAAGTGGAGCCAAATTTGAATTGAGGGGTAGAGGGCCGGGCGAGGGTCCAAGGGATTTTTTGTCCTAGGGCCATATCAAATTACGTCTGCGGATATGCAGCCATTTAATTTCTTGTTTCTCTGTGTTTCGCCTTGAATATATACTGAAGATGTCAAAAATAACAATTAAATTTGTATGTGGTTTAAAGGATATGTGATCAATTCAATACGAATGATCTAAGTACAGCAAGTAATTAAATTAAAGAGAGAATAAACAATTAAATCAATGGCAATGTAACAATCAAGCCTGGTCTCAAGTTGAACACGGAAATTCGGCCTTGATCGAACCCTCAATATGAGCTCGTTTGCAATTGAAGAAGAGAATAATTGAAGAACACTTTGAATAATAGCTAGAAGACAAAAAAGAACTTTTATTGCTTTGATATGCGTGTCAATCGAGTGTTAAAATTGAAAAATTCTCCCCTTTTTTATAGTAGGGGAATTTCAGTCTTAATACAAGTCTAAATAAGGTAAAAATTATTTTTTTCCGATATATGTCGATCCACAGTTGATATCGGACAAGATTTGTGCCATAATATCTGGTTGAGGAAGAATATTACGGCTCCTTACTTGTCATGCCCAACTGTTCCTCCGTTTCCTGCAGTCATGAAACTTTACTTGGTCTGGGTTCGTTGACTTGCCGCGCCCAATCCCAGATACATCGTTCACTCCTCCCGTGTTTCCATACGAGGGATCCTTCGGCCTTGCTTGTAGTTACGTCGGACCGTGCTTCCCTCTTGTTTCCTTATTGGGAAATTGGAAAAAATATTGCCCACGATTTTACCCGTACACAGATAGTCCCCTCGCTTTTCGGAGAGCAGATTTATCGAAGCGACGAGAAGCGATTAATTGATCCAGGTTCCTTCTTCCGTATGCTATAACCGAGTCGATGGGTCTGCAAAACGTCCCATCAATCGTGTCGTTCTGAATTCGGACATGTGTCAGCCACCGGTTGACCATCCTCGAATGCGAAACGTCACACATTGATTACCCCTTCTCTATAAAAGCTTCTATCCTTTCACTTTATTACTTTCCGATTTCAAAACTCCTTAATTTAACCCCGAACTTTTCGCTCGCTCTTAACCCCTTCAAATCTTCATACATTATTCTATATATCTTTATATCTTCATCTTCCCATTTACAAATCTTCATATTTCATCCTTAAGTCTTCAAGTTTGGCCTTCAAACCTACATCCTCATCTTCAAATCTTCCTCCTTATCATCAAATCTTCATATTTCCTAGCAGTCGATGGAGAAGATTCCGAAATCTGTGCCCCAACAAATCGCCCTTTCAACTTCTAACCCGGCCACGGATGCTGAGGTGGCCGTACCTGAAGTGGCCCCGGAACCTCCCCCGAAGAACTTCATCCCCGGAGGCTGCTCTATGGAAAACAATTTCAAGGTCAAAAAAGCCTCCAGTCAACAGGATTGAGGCGAGGAGGTATGGAGGTACATATGATCCATCACCGAGGACACGCTCCCTACAGTTTGGGAGGACTGTAAATGGGAGGACAAAGAAGTGGCCGCCCCCGGTCCTGATGAGGACATCATCACACGTGTGGAGGGGTATCTAAGTATTTACACGTACCCCTTCACACTTTCCCCCGTGGACCCCATTGTCTTTGACTTTTGCAAAAGGTACGAGGTCTGCCTCGGGCCGATTCATCCGTACTTTTGGAGGATAATGATTCTCCTCCACCACTTCGTTAATAACACTGAGGCATCTCAGTTTACCCTCGACCATCTGCTCCGTCTCTACAATCCCAGAATCTTCTGAGGGGGATTGATCATACTTGTTCGTCGAGCGAAGAAAGCTCCATTCTAGAGCATCGACGAAGATCGGGATTGAGACTAGCAGGGAAGATTCGTTCGGGTGAAAATCGAGGATCCCATTCCCTCTAAGTTCCTACTATTCCCTGAAAAGTGGAACCTAGCTCATAAGTCCTTCTTCGTTTTGGGTACTTAGAATTTCTTTTGGATTTGTTGTTGTTCTTCTTCTTCATTGCTTGATTCTACCATCATGCGGCGGTTGTCCGAGTCCCCAACGCAGTTCCCCGCTTCAAAAAGTGGGCCGAGGGGATTTGCATGCATATATCATATTTTGAGCGAATGGCGCAAGCTCTCGAAGGGTAAGTGAAAGACTCGTTCCCATGGTGAGTGCTCTTCCCGACCAAACTTACTTACATATTCAACTGTTTTTCTCTAAATCACTCTCTTTCTTTCATAGGTTTGCCCAGAACCACTGAGCTCCGGTCATTGGACGTGGAAGAGGCTTCGTCCTCACCCGCTAACCCTCCGTTTCAGGACAACCTGAGGCTGCTGTGAAGGAAAAAGAGAAGAAGTGAAGAAAGATAAGTCTTTGGGTTCCTCAGACGCTGAAGCCAAGAAGAAGAGCGTAGCGGTCCGGGCACGAAAAAGCATAAGAAGAGTACCCAGGATAGGGTACCGAACCCTGACTCCCTCTACCGACTCAGGGATTATCCTGAAGATGACGACCTAGAGTTCGGCGCCCATGGGCTGGCCATTGATGAAGAAGAACAAGCAGCGATCGAGAGGCCGACCCCGATTTAGCTCAGGAGCCAACGGAAAACTAGTGGTTACGGTCTCCCAAGAAGCTACCCCTGCTTCGAGAGGGCTGCCGGTGTCATTGACATTATGGAATCGCCATCCCATACAGAGTCCTTATTCGACGAGGCTCAGGCCGTCAAGGAGAAACCAAATGATACGGCAGGGGTCGCAGACGAGGCCCTTAACTTTTTCTTTGATGGTGTGAACATCGGCACATTGGAGGATTACTCCAGGTTTAGTCACCTGGAGATCCCGAATAAAGACATGTTATCGGAAGCAGGCGGGCCGAGCTCGAGCCCGAAGCTGGTGAAGCAGTTCCCTGCTTCAAGCGTGGATCCCGACCACAAAAGAAAGATTATGTTTATGATCCCGGCGGATACCCGAGTGCTGTCCGAACCGGTTGGTGTGGCCAGTTATTTTTGTTGCTTGGTGACCGAAGAGGATCAGGCGAAGATGAACGAGGTGAGCACTCCGAGCCTCTTCAACGAGGCATAACAAGCACTGAATCGGGTAAGTTTCCTTTTCCTTGTGTCATTCATGTGGCTCATTTAACTTCAACGTATCTTCAAGATTTCATTAATTTGTTTTTCAGGCTTCGGTGCTTCATCATGAAAGCTTCCATCGATCTCGGATGGAAGTCAGCTAGCTCGAGTTCGAGCTCAAGGAGCAAGTCCGGCAAAAGGATATGTACACGGCTCTCGACGAGTAAAAAGATGAAACCCTCAAGGATCTCTCCATTCTCCAAGCGGAGCTAGAAAAAGCTCAAAGAGAGGCTTCGTCCACGAAACGAGAGCATGCCCAACTGTCCGAGAAGGTAAGGATATTTTATATTAAAAATGAGAGGTTATGCGTAGCAGCTAACGACGCAACCTCACAGGTCCAAGAGAAGATAGACCTGGTCGACCAGCTCCAGGCCGAGATGGATGAGCTCAAAGTTTCGGCCGAGACGCTGAGGAGAAGGATTGACCTTCTGGCCTAAAAAAATGAGGCTACCAAAGAGGAGTTGGCATCGGTCAAGGACCAGCTCCAGGTGATAAAGGATAAGACCAACAAGTGGTCTTGGCTAAATGATGAGCTCCGAGCCCAACTAAGTTCAGCCATTTTGGAGTGGGATGACCTTGGCTGGGAGTATACAACGTTGAAGTCTAAGTTAGAGGCAACTTCGTTCGGTTCCTCCGAGGTTGAGGAGATGCTGGCCCAATATAAAAACGACGTGAAAATAGCTGAGGCATGCTCGATAACAAAGGTCGAGTACATAAAGTGGCTATCTAGGAGGGAGACCCTCGAGGAGATTCACGCCCGGGGATTTGATTTGTCGGCCAAGATTGAAGAGGCCAAAAGGCTCGAGGCCGAGGCTAAAGAGCTATATGAGCTGGAGGGTTCTGATACCGAATCAAGCTCTGGCGAAGACTAGGCGGAGATGCCTTAGATTATTTTTTGTTTTCTTTTGTACATTTCTTTTTGTTTATTTTGAGGCTATTTTATCGTGACTTTATAAATATTTTTGGAATATATAAATTTTTTCCTTCGTCTATGCTGCATCTTTTATTTTTCAGTATCTATTTGCAACTTTTTGTTTGAAGATTGTCACTAATGCCTTAGCATAAAATTGGACATAATCTAGAGTACTCGTTTCCCCGAAGCGGCCTGGTTTCGATAATAACTCTGAGTTTCTTAGGTTTCGAAATACTCGATAAAAAATGAACACTTTTAAGATACTAGAATATTTCAGTCATACACGACGGTGTTTTGCCAAGGGCAACCTTTGAATAGATTTTAATCATATGTAAGGACCTTACTTCCTAAGTACGGTCTTGGACTTCTCCAAGCCGTTTAGAATTGGCCGTAGGCTTTCATGTTCGGGACCCACCTAATAGGCTCGGTGCCTTCGGGATTCGATAGCCCGGGCTGTTCGATCTTTTTAGCGGACAACAGTCCCTAATTCAGGGAGGCCCGTAGGCTCTAGGGTTTAGGATCCGTTATTTGTTTCAAGTAACTCAACGAATATATCGGTGGTACAAATGCAACGTTATAAAATATAGGGAGGAAATTTCTTTCATTACTTTGCATGTATAGTACTTAATTGGAGGCGTATAAGCTTTTTGTCGTGGCAAGAATGAGCTACACGGGTACAACTCGTTTGACAGTTTGGCCCTTTCAACAAATTCTAATAATCAATCCTTGGCTTTTAACATCAAATAATAACACCTTCTACGGATCCTAACTTGGGGGGTAATGGCCCCCGGTATTTGAGAGTGAACTTGTTGAGGGCTCTAATATTGTTGGTCCAGTACGAGTGGTCAACAATTTTGGCCTTAGGCCGGCCTTCGAAACTAAGGTAGCATGTTTTACTGTTGCCTCGTTAAAAACCTTACCGTATAACCCACTTCGGATAAAATCGGTTCAAGAGAAAAAGAGTACAACACGTGCTTTCATACCTAATTGCCAAATTTGCCTCGGCCAAGTACTTGCATAAGTTAGTCCATAATATAACAAATTTCAAAGGGAACTATTTTTGTACCTTAGAAGTAGTACAACCTTAAGTGTGCCACGTTCCTGTTGTTCTTAGTTGTACACTTTTTCCTGACTCGAGCTTATATCCCAGTTATTCCAGCAATTCTATACGGACCTTCCCATTTCGGGCTTAGTTTCCTGTCGTTTGGGTTAGCTCTTCAGTTGTAGTACCTCCCCACTCGCTGCTTTTGGGCAGCCAACGGGACTATGGCGGCTTCTCGCCTTTCGTCCAATAAGTCCAAACTCGTGGTCATTGCCTCACCGTTTGACATCTCAGTAGCATACTGTAACCTTAGGCTTGGTTCCCCCAACTCGGCTAGGATTAGGGCTTCCGCATCGTAGACTAGAGAGAATGGGATCTCATCGGTACTTGACTTCGAAGTCGTTCGGTATGCCTATAAGATTTCGGGCAAGATTTTTTTCCACTTTCCCTTCGAATTAGTCAATCTCTTATTCAAGTTTTGGAGTATAATTTTGTTCGTTGAATCTGCTTGTTCGTTTCCAATACGGTGGTAAGGTGTTGACAGTATCTTTTTGATTTTTTGGTCTTCGAAAAACTTACTTATCTTGCTGCTGAAGAACTGCTTTCCGTTGTCGCAAACGATCTCGGCCAGTATTGCGAATCGACATATTATGTGATCCCAGAAGTCGATAAGCTCTTTCTCCCGAACCCTCTCGAACGCCTGAGCTTTGACCCACTTGGAGAAATAATCGGTCATGAGTAGTATGTATTGGGATTTACTGGGTGCCCATGGCAGGGGACCGACGATGTCCATCCCCCATTTCATAAACGTCCATGGCGATAAGACCGAGTGAAGCATTTCTCCTTGTTGATAAATCATTGGGTCGTGTCTTTGGAACTCGTTGCATTTTTTGTATGAAGTCTTTCACATCTTTCTCTATCTCGTTCCAGTAGTAACTGGCTCTGATTAATTTCTGAACCAAGGATTCTGCTCCCGAGTAGTTCCCACAAGTGTCCTCGTGTACTTCTCTCATGGTGTAGTTAGTCTCCCCCAGACCCAAGCTAGTGGCCCGAAAAAGGATCTTCTGAACAATTTCCCTCGACCAAGTTGAACCTGGCAGCTTTGGCGCGTAGGGCTCTTGACTCCTTGGGTTCCGATGGAAATTTTTCTTTCTTCAGGTAGTCAATGTACTTGTTTCTCCAGTCCTAAGTCAAGCTTGTCGAGTTCACCTCGGCATGACCTTCTTCTACTATCGAGTTCATCAACTGCACCACTGTCCCAGAGTCGAGTTCATCAGAGTCGACAGACGATCCCAAGTTGGCCAATTCATCAGCCTCGCTATTTTGATCCCGAGGTACGTACTGCAGAGTCCATTGCTTGAATTGGTGTAAGGTCACCTACAACTTATCCAAGTACCTCCGCATCTGTTCCTCTTTTACTTCAAACGTCTCCTTGACTTGGTTTACGACAAGGAAGGAGTCATTCTTGGCCTCGATCACTTTGGTCCCCAGGCTCTTAGCCAGTTCTAGACCTGCAATTATAGCCTCATACTCGGCTTCGTTGTTAGTTAATTTTACAGTTCTAATAGACTGCCTAATTATGTTACCCGTAGGTGGTTTTAATACGATACTGAGCCCGGACCTTTTCGCGTTGGATGCACCTTCTGTGAATAGGGTCTAGTACCCAAGCTAATTCCTGAAGCCGAGAAGAAATTACAGCTCACTTCGGGGACCAAGGCCAGCGTAAAGTCGGCCACGAAGTCCGCCAAAATCTGAGATTTTTTGGTGCTTCGAGGTTTGTACTCGATATCGTACTCGCTGATTTCTACAGCCCATTTGGCCAATCGGTCCAAGAGATCAGACTTATACATGACATTTCTTAGCGGGTAAGAGGTCACGACACATATGTGGTAGGATCTAAAGTACGGTTTTAATTTCCTAGAAGCGCTTAACAATGCGAGCGCTAATTTTTCTAAGTGCGGATACATTGTTTCAGCATCGCTTAGGGTTCTACTAACATAATAAATGGGAAATTGTGTACCTTCTTCTTCCCGGACCAGGACACCACTTACCGCCACCTCGGACACCGCTAAGTATAGGTATAGTTGTTCGTCCGCCTTCAGAGTGTGTAGCAAGGGAGGGCTCGATAGGTATCGCTTGAGTTCTTCTAAAGCTTGCTGGCATTCCGGGGTCCAAGAGAAGTTGTTCTTCTTTTTCAATACTAAGAAGGACCAATGGCTCTTATCCGATGATCTCAAAATAAACTGGCCTAATGCGGCTATCTGTCCGGTCAGTCTTTGTACTGCCTTAACATTGTCAACTACGGTGATGTCTTCTATGGCTTTTATTTTGTCTGGGTTGATCTCTATTCCCCGGTTAGATACCACAAACCTGAGGAACTTGCCCGAGCTGACCCCGAAGGCACACTTCTCCAGGTGTAGCTTCATTTTGTACTTCCTCAATATGTCGAAGGTTTCCTGCAAATGTTTCAAATGGTCCTCGGCTCGCGGGGACTTAACCAACATATTGTCAATATAAACTTTCATTGATTTCCCTATTTTTTCTTCGAACATCTGATTAACTAGGCGTTGGTACGTGGCATCAACGATCTTTAGTCCGAACGACTTTACATTATAACAGTAGGTGCCAAATTTGGTTATGAAAGAAGTCTTTTCTTGATCGTCCGGGTCTATCCGAATTTGGTTGTACATAGAATAAGCGTCGAGAAAACTCAGTATCTCGTGTCCGATCGTCGCGTCGATCATTTGATCGATGTTAGGCAAAGGGAAAGAGTCCCTTGGACATGCCTTGTTTAGATCCTTATAATCTACACGCATCCTACGTTTATTTCCTTTCTTAGGTACAACTACTACGTTAGCTAACCAATTAGGGTATTTAACTTCCCGAATGGAACCTATTTTCAGAAGTTTAGATACCTCGTCCTTGATGAATGCGTGTTTTCTCTCGGACTGTGGCCTTCTCTTCTGCTTAACCGGATGAAACTTTGGATCCAAGCTCATTTGTGAGTTGTTACCTCTGGTGGGATCCCTGTCATGTTTAGATGGGACCAAGCGAGATAATCGGCATTAGCTTTAAGAAAATCAATATGTTTTTTCCTGAGCTGGGGGTTAGTCCCATGCCCAAGTATACCTTTCGATCCGGTAGGTGCTCAATCAGTATGACCTGCTCCAACTCCTCGATCATCGATTTGGTGGCGTTGGTGTCATCGAGCGCTATAAAAGATCTCGGGACGCTGTAATCATCCTCATCGTTCGCTCCATGCTCCTTCTGTTTTTTGGCCCGATTGAGGCTGAGATCATCGAATGCTATTTAGTTTCTTTTTCTTCGATCGGTTCCCTGATTTTTGATGTCGAAACTGCAGGCACCGGGATTTCTTCATTGACAGCAAACGTTTCCTTTGCAGCTGGCTATTTCCCTTAGACTGTTTTGACTCCTCTTGGAGTGGGAAATTTCAGCGCCTGATGTAAGGTCGAAGGCATCGCTCTCATGCTGTGAACCCATGGCCTTCTGAACAAGGGGTTGTACCTCATATCCCCTTCGATCACGTAGAACTTTATATCTTGGGTGGTCTCGACAGTGTTTACCGGTAAAGTTATCTCACCCTTCGTGGTCTCTCACGCCATGTTGAATCTATTCAATACCCAGACCGCCGATATGATTTGTTCCTGCAACCGTAGCTGTTCTACAACCCTCAATCGGATGATGTTGGTCGAGCTAGCTGGATCCATCAAAACACGTTTAACCCGAGATTTATTGATAAGTATAAATATTACCAGTGCATCATTACGAGACTGGATGATGCCCTCGGCGTCTTCGTCACTGAACGAGATGGCCCATTCCAGGATGTAATCCCGGGTGCGCTTTTCCCTCGTGATAGAAACTTTGGTGCATTTTATTATTGGCCCTTGGGGGACATCCATTCCCCCAATTATCATGTTGATCACGTGTTGGGGCTCCTCTTGTTTGACTTGTTTGTTGTCGTCCCTGTTTTTGAAGTGGTTTTTAGCTTGTTCGCTTAGGAATTCCCAAGGGTGCCCATTATTGAACAATCAAGCCACTTCTTCCCTTAGCTGTCGATAATCTTTGATCCTATGACCGTGAGTATAGTGGTATTTACATACCAAGCTATGATCTCTCTGAGCGGGATCAGACTGTATTGGTCTAGACTACTTGGTCTCTTTGATGTGTCCTATGGCCGACACAATATTTACGACGTCTATGTTGAAATTATACTCCGATAATCTCGGTGCTTCCCTACTCCCAAGCGACCTGTCAAACATGCTTTTGCAAATCAGGCCCCGACACCCGAATCCAATTCCGCTCCAATCCGCACCGTACAGTTGGTATCGATCTCGGACCGACCTTGGCTCCTAATCGACGATTCTCTTAGACCTGTCATTAATTTTGCTGGGTTAAACAGACCCCGAAGGGCCCCGAGTTTGTCGCCCTCGACTCTTATCTTTGATTGATACCTATTGTGGACGTCAGCCCAGGTGACCGCCGGGTACTCCATCAAGTTTTTCTTTAACTACTGAGAAGCCATGAAAGTTTAGGGGTTGGGACCTTGAGTAAATGCCTGAACGGCCCAATCATCCGCAACCGGGGGCAGATCCATCCGTTCCATCTGAAACCTCTGCTTGACCTTGAAAAGGTATGACTTCCTCATCTCGACCTTGATGGCGCCGCTATGGACCTTTATGAAAGCATCTACAACCATGACAAACGAGTAAATAGGATTTGAGGCAAGTTGTGGTACCATATCATTGCTCCCTTGGACAAGGTTTCCCCAAAAATTTTCAGCAACACAGACTCAATCTCGTCGTCTTCCAGATCATTCCCCTTGATTGTGCATGTATAGGAGGTTACATGCTCATTTAAATCCGTGGTTCCATTATACTTGGAATGTCGGGCATTCGAAAAATCTTCAAGATCATCTTTAGTGTCGTGCTTGGGGGGGGGGGGGGGG
>MCJB01048731.1:26249-55143 GCA_002018475.1 Nicotiana obtusifolia
AGGGAGGGAAGGTTTCTTAATGAACTTTTTGGTGTCCGACCCCTTCAATATCGAGGTGCTCCCAGGATCTGATCGACCCTGGAGTTATAATTTTTCACCTTCTTGTCGTTAGCCTCTATCGTTTTCTCGCCAAACTTAGCCCATTTTATCAATGCTTCGAGCATCTTCATCACCTCGGAAGTTTCCCCAGGCCCAAGTTCACCCTGTTCCATGGCAACTCGTTCATCCTTTCGAGTATTTTCCCTGGTCCGCTCGAGCTCGACCTTATTAGGGGCATGGCTCTGGGTCTGTAACTGCGCTATTGGCGTTTGCTGAGCTTGCAACATTTCAAAAACCAACCGCAAGCTCACCCCATCACCTTCACCTCTGGGCGCTTCTCGAGCCGATTTCGGGGTGCCTCGCGAACGCTGTTCTCGGGGTCTGTTGGTAGATTGATGTTGATGGAAACCTGTGAGTTAATATCAACTGGGTCGGTGGCTGGGACACCATTGGGACCAACAGGGGGCACATCATTGCTATGCATCACATTATTTTTCTTGCTGTGGTGGCTTGACTCAACATCAACGTTCAAGAGCAGACTGAGAAGTTGACATCCTTAGGCTAACCCGAAATTAAAACTTTAAAGAACAAGCATAAAACATGGTGTGATATGGAGATTCATATCAAATAACCACTATTATCATTAGCCCCACGGTGGACGCCAAACTGTTTACCCTTAAAAATGAGTAACAATCAAATTTGTACGCGATTTAAAAGATACTTCATTTAATTCAATACGAATGATCTAAGAAAAACAAGTAATTAAATTTTAAAGAGAGAATAAGCGATCAAACTAATGGCAATGTAATAATCAAGCCTGGTCTCAAGTTGAACGCTGAAATTTGGCCTTGATTGAACCCTCGATATGAGCTCGGTTGCAATTAAAGAAGAGAATAACTGAAGAACACTTTGAATAATAGCTAGAAGATAAAAATGAACTTTTATTGCTTTGAGATGCGTGTCAACCGAGTGTTAAAATAAAAAAAAAATTCCTTTTTATAGCAGGGTAATTTCAGTCATAATACAAGTCTAAATAAGGTAAAAATCTTATTTTTCCGATAAATGTCGATCGGCAGTTGATATCGGACGGGATTTGCGTCGTAATATCCGGTTGAGAGCGCATATTATGGCTCCCTACTTATCATGCCCAACGGTTTCTCTATTTCCCGTGGTTTCAAAATTTTACTCGGTTCGAGTCCGTTGTCTTGCCGTGCCCGATCTCAGATACATCGTTCACTCCTCCTGAGTTCCGTTACGAGGGGTCCTTCTTCCTTGCTTGTAGTTGCGTCGGATCGTGCTTCTCTTTTGTTTCCTTATTGGGGAATCGGGGAAAATATAAATTGATAATTTACAAATTACGGAATAAGATGTTCTAACCGAATAAGTGCACTAGTGCTGGTATAGAAAAAAATTTGTCGGACCTAAGGAATAGTCGTGGTTGTCTACTGCCCTGAACCTTCATGAAGAGATGCTAAGAATTAACTCATATTCATGAAGCAAATTAGTTCCATCCGTTACATAAATCATCTGAAACTATCGAAATCTTCAGTTGGCCGGTGTTACTATAGTTAACAAAGACTGAGCTTAATCGTTTAATCGACTCAGAATTTTTCGCCGACAACAACCTGATAAAGTACAAAACTTTTAACCAAATTACTTTACTGTATTATAGAAAATCTAAGGTTTCGACCTGTGTGTCTTCTGCCAATAAATTTCGAATCAAGGGAAATTTAGTCATTCCACTGTTAGTTGATATTGCTTTTCTTACGCGGCCTTTATTTACGCAGCCACCGCATCTTCCTTGGTTTCTTTTTCAACCATCGCATCTTATTCCTTTGTTCTTTTTCTCGTTCTTTTCCCATCTTCAACACCAATGATACTTCCAAGTTTGACCAAATCTTACTTCTTTTCTCTTGATCTCTGTGAATGATACTCTTTAATCGCACTTTGAAGCGTTTTCTCTTTTTTTTTTTTTTTTTTTTTTTTTTAAGTTTGATTTGAATTTTCGGGTTAGTGTATGTAGAAAGTAGCAACAAAGAAAAAAAGAATTCGACAAAATAACTCGACTTGAGCTCTTCCTCAACTGTTCTTTTCCGTTGCAACTGAAAATCGATTATGGGATTTAAGACTCTTTGATCTAGCTTCTCGTGAGTTCAACCCTTCTATATTATTTTTGTTTATTGATAAACTGCTAAAAATGCATATTTTTGGATGTACTTTCATCTCATAACTTGTGTGGTTGCGGGACAAAAAATTTTATAGTGAATTATGCTCATTACATGCATTCTTATATGTAGGAGCGAATTGGATGAAAGGTGAGCAAAAGAAATTGATTTAGGACCAAGAGACAAAAGAAGAACTTTGTTCATTCACTCTCGCATACACATAAGAGAGTAAACAAGATAGCTGAAGGGAGCTTGAACAAAATAGTTGATTAAGGCAAAAAGGCATGAAAGTGCACGAGACCTGGAAGAAAAAGAAAAAGAGAAGAACTTCGCTCGTTCACTCTCGCGTGCGCACGAGAGAGTGAGCATTCTAACCTAAAAAGGTTGTTCCTAGGTTGGCTTGTATTATTTCGCCCCATGCAAACTCTATCCCATATAAATAGTCCTTAAACTCACTTTTGAAGGAGAGAATTCAACCAAAGGAGGCAAAAATACGCTAGGAGCAAGGCGGAGAATTCTTATCCGAGTTTTTCACTTTTTCTAATTTTTCATTATTGGTTATGAATTTTAGTATTATAGTTTTACATATATACTATTATGAATATCTAATTTGTTATCTAGGATTTTGATAGAACCTTTTGTAGGATAAATTTTTATTTTGTTTTTATATAATTGAGTTATTGAATTTCTCTACTTGTTCAACTACGTATTTATTGTTGTTGATTGAATGTCCATCAATTGACTGTACCTATTTAGTGAGTATTGCTCGAAAAAAGGTACACATTTAGGTAATTGTTGAATAACATCACTCCTACACTACAAAAAAAATTGTAATAATAGCGGTTATTTTAGCGGGTTATGCGGTTTTTAACCGCCGCTATAAGAATCAATGGCGGTTTCACGAAATGCTGAAATTACGTCCGCCAAAAAGTTATTATGGCTGTTTCCTGTTAAACGCCATAATTGAGACCTGCATAAATGGCGGTTTACAATCACCTCAATTGTCTCTTTAAAAGGCATCTTGAATTTGTTTTTCATTTGTAATTAATTTCTACAATTTTTGTTCATTACATATATTTACCCTATCCATTGCATGAAAGCTTGTCTATTACTTGTAACAGCTTTGACACAAATATAAGAGAACGATTACTTAAGTAAATCATTTGTTGTATAAAAACCATAAGCACTTCAGAATTACACCATCAAAAATATTAAAATTCATGGAGTAATATTTTACATCAATTCAATATAAGAGAAAAAACAGTAATAAATTTTAAAGATACATTCAATGAACACTCATGATCTGCATAGTTATTTCCATCGAGTGATCTTCTTGGGCTACTAGATGACGTGGCACAACTTCCTATATCATGTGCCAACAAAAGAAATAAAAGCAACAATTGATAAGAAACCTAAACTCAATCATGATTGATACAAAAAGATAAGTATATAATTGATATGTAACTGAATTTTCACAAAAGTTGAAATTTTCCTTAATACAGCTAAAAATATTAGACTCTCTTTGTTCTCATAATTGCACATAACACATGAAAATCACAGCCTTCAATAAACAAACCAAACCAAAATAGGAGATAGGCGATGTAGTTACCCTTGGAGTGAAAAAACAATAAGACTCGAGAAACCTATGCACATTTTCCAGCCTTGCTCCATTCGCAATGCCAGAATTGCATATGCAATATTATCTGCAAATAACCAAACACTCAATGAAACTCGAAAGAGAGAATCAGAATTAACTTGCTCAATATCATTTGATCCTGCTGATAGAGTCTGAGCAACTGATGCTAATAACTTTTGTGATTTTCCGTAAGATATATGTATATACTTATCCCTCAATTCTCCTAATTATCACTGTCACTCCTCCTTTTTACCGGGATGGCGATCGAGCTTTTACTAAACCCTTTAGGTGGAGAAAAGGCTTAGTAAAACTCATAAAAGAGGTTTCCAATTTTGGAAGTGACAAAGAGAAAATTAATCAAAGGAAATTTAGAGTCGCCACCTGATAATTGATTTTGGTGTGCCAGGCCACCATTTCAGAACTTAGGCTCAAAGCCAAGTTCGTACCACAGATTTGGGTAAGGGAGTTCATTTGACTCGGGGAGAAGGTGTTAGGCATTCCCCAAGTCCCGTAAAGATCACGGTTGCGTATTTGATTTAGTTGGCTTTTAATACATTTGGGCTGAGATAAAAAAAAACACAGGAGGTTTGAGGTCATTCCCACCTAAAAAAAGAAAAACATAAATAAGATACTAGTAGTTTTAACTATATTTACAAATGCCACGGGGCATCCCCGGAATATCAAATACATAAGTCTTTCAGGGCATTCCCCTGATAAGTTTAACTAAGGAATGACCTCTCGCCTCAAAAATTAACGAAACGTCCTAGTATTACCTACCCAGGTATGGTCGGCCTAAACATGCTACTAGCGAGCAATATAATGAAATAAAAATGAGATCTAAAATAAAGAAGAGATAAAAGTTCAGTTCATGGGCTTGTTCTTTTAATGTTTTATTTCATGCATTTAACCAGACTCGGTCCGAAAAATCACAAAAGAAAGCAAGCAAAAGGTGAAATGTCATCGCAAGTAGGGATATGCGATCGCAAATCCCACATGCGAATCACATACTGCACATGAAGGGCCGCAGATTAGAACAGTGTCCAAGACAAAAGATGATGTCAGATATGCGATCCTATATGCGATCACAAATCTCGTATACGAACCGCAGATTGCACATCGAGACCGCAAATCCGGACAGAGTCCTGAGCAAAGTTTGATGTCAGAAATGCGGTCGCAGATGCTACCGCAAAACAGGTCTGCGATCCGCAGATGATGTCGCAAATCAACACGAAATCTGCCCAGAAGGAAATTGCGATAATCAGGTCAAAAATGCGAACCGCATATCAATTATGCGGTCGCAAATTCGACCTCAAACACAGACTACTTCTATTTTTTTTGGTTTCGATTTTTGTTAGCACATGATGTTTGACGTCAATTATTTTTCTCTTTTTACTAAGCGTGATTTATACATATCGATTCACGGAGTTACTAATCTAGAAAACAGAGATTCGAGGCTTTATTCATATTTTATTCATCCAAACAAAGTAAACGAGAGTCAAGAGATGGACTTGGTATAGAGTTCCTACTGATTTTGAAAATTGATATCAGTAAAGAGACAGCGAGCCACGAAAGGAACCCGAATCAGCAACCAAGCTCGAACATAAACACCTAAATAAGAGTTCCCAATCGTGAAGAGTACAAAAGTATTCGTATCTATTTTTTTCTGATTTTTTCTAAAGTTTTATTGGAAAAGAAGAAAACTAAAATGGATTTGAACGCACTTTTGGTGTTTTTGCTTCTGAGCCTTAAGCTAACTTAGAACAAATTAAAAATTCTTCTTCAAATTTCTCATTTCGATTTTTTTACTTCCATCGAAAACCCAGATTTTTCTGCTTAAAGACCTCTTCTCCTCTTGCAAACCCTCCCTTCCCTTCTCCTTGTTCTTGCTCTCCAAGGAATTCTCACTCTCTCTAGAGGATCCCCCAGAATCTGTTTCTAATGAGTGAGGAAATCGTGCCTGAGGAGTGTGCGTGGGTGGGGTAATATTCTCTGTCATAAATCCGTTATCCTACGTGGGGTCAGAGAGAGAAAACGGGGATGGGTTATTGGGTCGTTGGGTTTTCTTGCCTGCATTTGGATTGGGCTCAAATTTATAAGATTGGGCCAAAAATAGAATCTGAAAAATCAATTTTAAAACCCAAAAACATAAGATTTAAATTGAATAAAAGCTTGGGACTATTTTTGGTATTTTTTCAATTTTGAACCTAAAAATAGAATTAAACTTAATAATAAAACAGATTCCTGCAAAATTAGACTCCCATAATTATTCCAAAAGTATTACGACTATTAGAGGTGATTCTATTACGTGGGTCAAAAATTACATGTCTACAGCTGCCCCTCTTTGATGGGAAACATGGAATGTTTTCAGGCAAAGAACAACAAGACATGTTTTTTGACCCGACCTCTGCTTGGGGAAACCAGAACTAAAGAAAAGAGAATGTGACCGAGCCCTGGTTTTTGAGCTACCTACATATCCTTGGTTACAAAGGAATCAGGCCACGTGTAGTTCATAAGTGAGGAGAGTAATGGGGTACCGAGGTAGGGATTCGAGTGAAGTGCCGTCGAGGTTCCGGTTCGCGGTCCCTGCCATTACATCATAAAAAAGAAATATTACATCAAAACTAAAAGAAAAATACAAGATCCTATTTTCTTCTTGTCTTGAATCTTCCTTGAATTTCTACTTGATCTTCAATATGGAATTGGATTAGATGGACCCTGTGGGTGCCTGATTTTCAAAACTTGAAAGTGTATTCCCTCATTATCCAGGTGGGCACCTGATTGCTAAAACTTGAAAATGTATTCCCTAATTTCCAGGTGGGCGCCTAATTGCTAAAAATCTGTGAGACTGCTGGGGATTTAGCTGAGCTTGAATGTATTCCCTCGTTTTACAGGTGGGTGCCTGATTTTCAATAAAACAAACAAACAAAAGAAACTTTTCTGCCCTAGTTTGGGACCTGGGCACATCTGCGGGGATTAATCGAATTATGTTACCTAAAACTTCTAAGAATTTAAAAGCTAATTTCCATTATCCAGGCGGGTCCTGAGAAACTGAAACTTAAAATTAAATTCCATTATCTAGGAGGGTCCTGAGAAACTAAAAGTTAAATCCCATTATCCAGGAGGGTCCTAAGAACTAAAAGTTAAATCCCATTATCCAGGAGGGTCCTGAGAACTAAAATTAAATCCCATTATCCAGGAGGGTCCTGAAAACTAAAAACTAAAAATTAAATCTCATTATCTAGGAGGGTCCCGAGAAACTAAAAGTTAAATCCCATTATCCAAGAGGTTCCTGAGAACTAAAATTAAATCTCATTATCCAGGAGGGTCCTGAAACTAAAAATTAATCCTATTATCCAGGAGGGTCCTGAAACTAAAAATTAAATCCCATTATCCAAGAGGGTCCTGAAAATTAAAAGTTAAATTTCCATTATCCAGGAGGGTCCTGAGAAGCTGAAAATGAATTTACCTGGGCCATGGTATCAACTTGGGGAACTCTGAATAGAAACTTTTGCCTCCCAAGCCATGTCTTCTTCGCAGGAGGGGTTTGTGGATTGACAAATTTTCATGCTTCCTGTTTCAGATAAATAAAATCTTGTCAGTTTGACAAATGTGGTGGTTAGTTTGTGGCTTCATTGCTGGGGGTCTGCCTCTGCTAGGGCATATATTCAAGTTTTAACTCTTGCCGGGGATCCGTTTCTGCTGACTGCCATGCTTCATCCTAATCAACGGCTTTGAGAGAGTAAAGAGTTGTTTGACCTTTGATTGATATTGCATTCCAAACTATGAACGACCCGAATTCCTTAACCTTAATATGTTGCATTACATTTCATTCTGGACGCTGTTGCGTCCTTGTATTTCCTCAAAACTCAATAATTGCCTTACTGCCTGAACTTTAATTATTTGCATACCCCTCATTCCAAGTCATGACATGCTTGGCCGAATTATGCTTTGCGCAATTGAGAAGCTGGTAGTAGGCTTTGACATCCTTTTCCTGCTTATGCAGCATGGCTAATTCGAAAGAAACTCCTAAAGATAGACTCAAAAAGCAGAATGTAATAATTTTGGACAAAAAGAATCAAAAGGAAATTTTGAACACAGATGATTATATGAGGGAAATTTAGAAAAGAAAGACTTATCTGAGGGAGATAGCCAGCTCCAATGATCATGACATGCATTTTGGATTGATTAGCCCAGTTTGTCCAACCAATCATGTTCGGCCCATGACATGACTTCATACCTCGGAAACCGGCTTTTCACTGACCCTCTTTCTCTGTAAAGTTGTGAATCTATTCGACTTGTAGAGTCCCGGGAGTTTTCACCACCCATCTTTTCTCATTTGTTTAACTTTCAGCTCGCCATCACCTTATGGTGCCCGTGAGGATTTTCACCGATAAGACTCTCTCATTTTGAATTTCTCTCAGCTCACCATCGCCTTACGGTGCCCGTGAGGGTTTTCACCAATAAGACTCTCTCATTTTATATTTTCTTTCATCTCGCCATCGCCTTACGGTGCCCGTGAGGGTTTTCACCAATAAGACTCTCTCATTTTGAATTTTCTCTCATCTTATGAATGGAGTGTTGCCCTTGCTGCAAAATCATGTCTCTATCTCGCTAGGCTCGGCATCCTCAAAGATTTATCGGAAGGGCTTTCTTTGGACCGTAATGTAGGCTTTTGGACAGAGTTGAAAAGAAAAGGGTGGCATGAAGGCTCAAGATAATTCGAGAGGAAATAGGGGTAAATTTACAACTTTTGGAATCAGATCTTTTCGAATCTGAAATTTCTGCCCCAGTTTCTTTGGGGCTGGGGAAAGTTTAATTTTTATTTGATGAGACCGAACTGTAAGGCTTCCTACGTATCTTTCAAAAAGGAATTAGGTCGAACGTAGTTCAAACTCTTTCCTCTTCTCTTTTGTTTGTTTCTTTCTTTCTTCCCTTTTTTCTTCTTCTTCTTCTTCTTCTTCTTCTTTTTCTTCTTCTTTTTTTCTTCCTTTTTTGGCTACTGATTCCAAAAGAGGGATATGAAAGAAATTAAATAAGGCTCAAAAGGGATAGCAAAGGATGACAGTGTTTGGGTGGCGGAATAAAATGCCTTCGTCATTTCAACTTCGAACATGCCAAGTACAAGATGCAATTGAAAATGAGCAAAGAGATCATACGCAATACCTCTTAACGGCATCAGAATTGATAGCCATATCTACACATTTGCCTTCCATGTCTGTTAAATGCAGAGCACCATTAGGCAACACTTTCGTCACCACAAACGGTCCTTGCCAGTTTGGGGCGAATTTACCCTTAGCTTCCGCCTGATGAGGAAGAATGCGTTTCAATACCATTTGGCCCACTTCAAACTTCCCGGGACGCACCTTTTTGTTGTATACTCTAGCCATTCTCTTCTGATACAATTGACCATGACATACTGCAGCCAATCTTTTTTCATCGATTAAACTCAAATGTTCGAGCCGGGTTTTGACCCACTCATTATCATCAATTTCAGCTTCTGCAACGATCCTAAGGGATGGGATCTCAACTTCCACGGGTATGACTGCCTCAGTTCCATATACCAGCAAATAAGGAGTTGCACCCACTGAGGGGCGAACAGTAGTGCGATAGCCCAGTAATGCAAAAGGCAACTTTTCGTGCCACTGCTGAGAACTCTGAACCATCTTACGAAGTATTTTCTTTATGTTCTTGTTAGCAGCCTCGACAGCTCCATTAGCCTTGGGGTGATACGGAATGGAGTTTCGATGCATAATCTTGAACTGTTGGCATACCTCTTTCATCAAATGACTGTTGAGATTAGCAACATTGTCTGTGATGATCACCTTGGGAATTCCGAACCGACAAATGATGTTCGAATGAACAAAATCTACCACTGCCTTCTTGGTACGGACTTGAGAGTTACAGCTTCGACCCACTTGGTAAAGTAATCAATGGCCACCAGAATAAATCTATGCCCGTTTGACGCTGCCGGCTCGATTGGCCCAATAACATCCATGCCCCATGCAACAAAGGGCCAGGGTGCAGACATTGTGTGTAGCTCGGATGGAGGAGAATGAGTCAAATCACCGTGGACCTGGCATTGATGACACTTGCGGAAAAAACTGATACAATCCCGTTCCATGGTGAGCCAATAATAAACTGCTCGAAGTATCTTCTTCGCCAACACATACTCGTTCATATGTGGACCGTAAACTCCAGAGTGTACTTTGGTCATGATAGTTGAAGCTTCTTTAGCATCTATACATCTCAGCAGTCCTAAATCCGGAGTCCTCTTGTACAAGATTCCTCCGCTCAAGAAAAATCCACTGGCCAGACGTCGAATGGTTCTCTTTTGATCACTGGTAGCATACACTGGATATACCCCTGACCTGATGTATTCCTTGATATCCTGGAACCAAGGCTCGCCATCGATTTCCTCTTCCACCACATTACAATAGGCATGTTGATCACGAACTTGGATATGTATGGGGTTGACATAAACCTTGTCTGGATGATGTAACATTGACGTTAGGGTGGCCAAGGCATCAGCAATCTCATTATGAATCCTGAGAATATGTCTAAATTCGACTAACCTGAAGCGTTGACAAAGATCATGCAAGTATTGTCGGTAAGGTATGAGCTTCAAATCTCGAGTTTCCCATTCTCCTTGAATTTGGTGGACCAGCAAATCTGAATCTCCCAGAACAAGTATTTCCTGAATTCCCATGTCTGTAGCTAACCTCAAACCCAGAATGCATGCTTCGTACTCAGCCATGTTATTGGTGCAATAGAATAGAAGTTGGGCTGTTACCGGGTAGTGTTGCCCTGTTTCAGAGATAAGTACAGCCCCTATTCCGACTCCTTTCATGTTAGCAGCTCCATCGAAGAAAAGTTTACAATCTGGCTTTTCGTCGTGGTCGACCTTATCAATATACATGACCTCTTCATCAGGAAAGTAGGTCTTTAATGGTTCATATTCCTCATCTACTGGATTCTCGGCCAAGTGGTCGGCCAAGGCTTAGGCTTTCATCGCGGTCCGAGTGACATAGGTGATATCAAACTCTGTGAGTAAAATCTGCCACTTTGCAAGTCTTCCCGTGGGCATAGGCTTCTGAAAGATATACTTCAGAGGATCCATGCGAGAAATGAGATAAGTGGTGTGGGAGGATAGATAATGCTTCAGCTTTTTCGCCACCCAAGTCAAGGCGCAACATGTCCTCTCAAGCAGTGTGTACTTAACTTCATAGGGAGTGAACTTCTTACTGAGATAATAGATTGCTTGATCCTTCTTTCCCGTGATATCATGTTGACCCAACACGCAACCAAAAGAATTGTCCAATACCGTCAAATTAAGAATTAAAGGTCTTCCAGGCTCTGGTGGGACCAGCACAGGTGGGTTCGAAAACTACCTTTTGATCTTATCAAATGCTTCTTGACACTCGTCAGTCCACTCAGCTGCAGCATTCTTCTTCAGCATCTTAAAAATGGGCTCACAGGTTGTCGTGAGCTGAGCAATAAACCTGCTGATGTAATTGAACCTTCCAAGTAGGCTCATCACTTCTGTTTTGTTCCTTGGCGGCGGTAATTCTTGAATGGCTTTTATCTTTGACGGATCCAGTTCAATACCGCATCGGCTGACCACGAATCCCAGCAGTTTACCGGACGGGACACCAAATGCACATTTTGCTGGATTGAGCTTGAGATTGTATCTACGGAGCCTTTGGAAAAAATTTCTCAGATCTTTGACATAGTCAGACTACTTCTTTTACTTTATGATCACATCATCTACATAAACCTCGATCTCTTTATGTATCATGTCGTGAAACATTGTGGTCATTGCCCACATGTAAGTTGCCCCAGCATTCTTCAAACCAAATGGCATTACCCGATAACAGTATGTTCCCCATGGCGTGATGAATGCTGTCTTTTCTGCATCTTCCTCGTCCATCAAGATCTGATGATATCCTGCATAACAGTCCACAAAAGAACCAATCTCGTGCTTAGCACAATTATCGATCAGAGTGAATGTTTGACAACGGGAAATCATCTTTTGGACTTGCTTTGTTGAGATCACGGTAATCGACACAGACCCTGGTCTTACCGTCCTTCTTTGGCACTGTACAACATTGGCTAACCAAGTGGGATATCGGGTGACCCAAATAACCTTTGAGGTAAGCTGCTTTGTGATTTCTTCTTTGATCTTTATACTCATATCAGTCTTGAACTTTCGCAACTTTTGTTTGACAGGGGGACATGCTGGATTCGGTTGGCAATTTATGGACTACCAGATCGGTGCTCAAACCCGGCATCTCGTCATATGACCAGGCAAAGACATCTTTGTACCCAACCAACGTTCTGATTATTTCCTCCTTCACCTGTGGTTCTAGATGCACACTTATCTTGGTTTCCCTAACATCATCCTGGTCCCCTAAATTGATTGCTTTAGTCTCACTCAAATTAGGTTTTGGTTTTTTCTCAAATTGTTTTAGCTCTTTGCTGATTTGTTCAAATGCTGCTTCTTCATCATATTCTATTTCATCATCATACTCTACTTCTTGGATTGTTATTTCAGAATTAGATTGGCTTTTAGAACTCGGCTGAAAATTCCTCATGCATGTCATGTCACTGCAACCAGCATAAAAAGAACTGTACAAAAGAAACAAAAATAAAGCTATTAAGAATAGTGGAAAACGGGAAATTGCATTTCATTGAAAGTAAAAGGATAGAAAGGTTCGAGCATCAGAATAAGCAAAACTAGAAGTCTGGATTACAACCCTTGAACGACCTAGATAACAGAAAAGGAAATAAAGCAAACTACCAAAACTCCTTCCTGATGGGGAGAGGAGTAACTTCCCAATTGTTAAGCTTCATGTTTGGGCCAACAAATTGCACATCTGCTTCTAGAGCCTTCACCAATATCTACCATATTAACCTCTTTGAAAAGACTTCGGAATCCCTTAGTTATCTCTTCATCAACATTGACCACAGGTTCTGGGATTAAGGAGGTTGGAGGTTTTTCGGCTCCTGGTTTGACAAAAGACTTAGAGATATGTGGGACTGGCTTGGAGAGTGACCATACCTTCTGTTTTGGATTCTTAAACCTTTTCATGTCCTCTTCTGTGCGCGTGAATCCCAAACCAAATGTACCATAATTCTCGTTGGGGCATATTGGATGCACAATACCTTGCAAAGATGATCCCAGACCCTTTCCCGGCACAAAACCATTCTTCAACATTTCATTCGCAACCATAACAGAGGCAGAGGACAGCTTGGGACTGGGAATGCATTTCCCTTCAGTGATCTTATCAACAGACACCGCTTCAAAAGTTTGAAAGACCCAAGGTCCTTTATCATCTTCAGCTTCGACAAACGGAACAATTGTGTCATTGCAAGCTGAGAAGTCCTCATCACCGTGCACAACTATTTCCTACCTGTCCCACTCGAATTTAACCATTTGATGCAGGGAGGACGGGACCGCCTTAGCAGCATGTATCAAGGCCTTCCCAACAACAGATTGTAGGAGACAGCCACGTCCAACACTTGGAATTCCATGGTAAATTCAACTGGCCCTATTGACAATTCGAGCATTATGTCTCCGACAGAGTCTTTACCTCCTCCATCAAAGCCTCGAACGCATATACTATTCAAGCGGATCCTCTCGGTGCCAATCTTCAGTTTTTGCAGAGTAGACAAAGGACAAATATTTGCACTAGAGCCATTGTCAACCAAAACCCTCGAAACAACAGCATCTTCGCACTTCACTGTGAGATAGAGAGCTCGGTTTTGTTCTGTACCTTCGATAGGAAGTTCGTCATCCGAGAAAGTGATCATGTTTGCTTCAAAAATCTTGCCAGCTATCTTTTCCAAGTGGTTTACCATGATTTTATCAGGATCATGTGCCTCATTTAAAATCTTCATCAAGACCCTGCGATGTTCATCCGAGTGTATCAGCAAAGACAAAAGAGAAATCTGAGCTGGTGTTTTCCTCAGTTGCTCTATAATGGAATAATCTTGCCCTTTCATCTTATTCAAGAACTCCTCGGCCTCTTCCTCGGTAACCGATTTTTTTATTCGCATTTGGCTATCTTTGAATGGCTTGGCTTTCCTTAGTACTTCTGGGGCGAAACATCTCCCAGAACGAGTTAATCCTCCAGCCTCATTTACCTCTTCCTCCACTTCTTTTCCTTTGTATGTCAATATCACTTGCTTGTAATTCCACGGAACAGCCTTGGTATCAACCACTGGCAGCTGGGTTACAGGTTTAGTGATGATAGGGGTAATAGGGGCCCCTTTCACAACCATGACAAGCTTACTGGGAATCCCTGGCACTATCACTCTCGAGTTTCCTATACTGGCCTCAATATTTTTTGGCGTCCCTTTCACGACCAATACTGGTGGTTTCAAATTGAGTGGGCTCGGCTTTTCTGTCGCCCCTTCGACTGTCACAGGCTTTGCTTTGGTGGAATCTGGAACTTTAACCAAATTGTTCTCACTGGCTCGAATCATCATGACGGACTTATAAGATTTCTTGGGTTCCCGGTCCTTGTAAACTACTTCAATCATATGTGTCTCTTCATGGGCAAGGAGAGGGTTTTGGTTAATGTTTGGAGTGTCTGGGATTTGGACTACAATTTGGTTTATATCGATAAGTTCTTGGATTGCCCGTTTCAAATGCCAAAACTTTTCTATGTCATGACCGGAGGCATCAGAGCAGTAAGCGCATCTTAGGGAATAATCAAGGTTCTTTGGAGGAGGGTTTGGTATTTTTGACTCAATGGGCCTCAAGACATCTAACTGCCTTAATCTTTGGAATAGACTGGCATAGGATTCTCCCAGCGAGGTAAAAGTTTATTTCCGCTGTTGTCTCTCTTTCCTATAATCTGGCCTTGGTCGAAAGTGTGGGCCATTGGGATTTTGGTAAGATTGTGGAGATGGGTAGATATTTTGTGGAGTTGGGTAGGTATTTTGTGTGACGGAAGCACGCCATTGTGGTTAAGGAGGGGGTTGAGCATATGACTGTGCATGGTGAACAAAATATTGGGGTGGTCTGGCTAAGTCTTGGGGGTTTTGCGGGGAAAAGTAATGTTGAGGTGGATTATATGGAGCTTGGGTATAAGTTTGAGGTCGGGGTCGAGGATGGGTGTATTGGTGAGGTGAACCCCTCTGCCCCTGCCATGATCCGGAGACAAACATGGAAACATCTTCCTTCTTCATCTTGCCTAGAAAACTTCCGGTACCGCTCTGGATTGCTTGAATGGTTGCTTTTATAGCAGAATAACTCATAATCTTGCTGGATTTGAGCCCCTCTTCTACCATTTCTCCCATCTTTACCACGTCATTGAAAGATTTACCAATTGCTGAGATCAAATGTCCATAGTAAGTGGGCTTCAAATCTTGGAGGAAGTACTTAACCATCTCGTCTTCTTCCATTGGAGGATTGACTCGTGCAGCTTGCTCTCTCCAACGGAACCCATATTCTCTAAAGCTTTCACTGGGCTTCTTCTCTACCTTGGTCAGAGATAAGCGGTCTGGAACAATGTCTATGTTGTACTGAAAGTGTCGGGCAAAGGCCTGAGCCATATCGTCCCAAGTGTACCACCTGTTACTGTCCTGGCGGGTGTACCATTCTAGAGCTGCCCCACTCAAACTTTGGCTGAAGTAGGCCACCAGCAATTCATCTTTTCCTCCGGCGCCTCTCATTTTGCTGCAATAGCCTCTTAGATGGGCAATAGGATCTCCGTGTCCGTCATACAAGTCAAACTTGGGCATCTTGAATCCAGCAGGCAGTTGCACATCGGGAAACAGACATAAATCCTTAGAGGCCACACTCACCTGATTCCCCAACCCTTGCATATTTCTCAATGATTGCTCAAGGCTCTGTAACTTCCTAAACATCTCCTCCTGCTCTGCATTCTTGGGTGGTTTGTCAGTTTCAACATGAGGTTCAAATTGAGGAGTGTAGGAGTGAGGATCTGGGATTTTGAAAGTGGGCTCTGGTGTATGGTAGTGGGTATCTGGGGCGGGAAATTCGGGTTCACTAGAGGATCGATGAAGGGTAGTTTATGGTGGAGGTACAAAGGTAGGAGCAGATGTTGGAGCAGGGTACGAGGTTGTTTTGGCGGGTGGAGCATGAAAAGTTTGGGCTGAAGTGCCGGGGTAATTGTGTAAGGGATGAAACCAGGTGCGTGTTGTGGGGAAAGATCAATGATATTAGCCATCTGGGATTGAGAAAGTGGTGGAATGTGAGCAAGATTTTCTGTGTAGTTGGTGGGGAACGAGGGTGGAGGGTGTCCCTTAACCCATGCCTGATACATTTCCGCCATCTGATGCTTCAACCTCCTAACCTCCTCTTGCAGTTCCGATTCAGACTCAACAACCTCCCTTGGCGGGTCTACAACTCCAGCGTCTATTTCCTTGCTAGCCATGACTGTTTGAGCTTTGATCGGGTATTGTATGGATGACTTGCCAGGATGCCAACAAACTAACCACCTTCCTGAATATAGTTAGAAAATAACAAAGGACAATAACACAAAACCACCATGTTAGCGTTAGGGCATTTATCAGATAATAATATCACATTACGTGCAGTGCACCTAGCAACAAATAACGGTTCTAATGGCTGCGAGGGTCGCAAGGTCGTATGGCATCATCCCGATTTACTTACTTCAATCTTGCCTTCTTTCTTTTCGACACCGTTTACCGATTTTCCTTTTTGATGCAAAATGACTTAATAGAACCCGATGTGGGCTGCTTATGTATCATGAATCAAAACAAGCAGAGTTTTTGGAAAAGTGATGGCAGCATAGATTTCGGGATTTTCATTTAAAACTTTTGACAAGAATCATGATAATGGAAGACCCGACACGCTTGACTACACTTTGACTGACTTTGACACTACCTAAGGACTCAGTACTCCTAGACAAGACATGAAAATAAAGACAACATGAGACAAAACATTTAAATAGAATGGATCCTCAAACTTCTCCTGCATGCAACTATCCTGGTTGGGATAGTCCTGGGCTGTCCGTCGTGCCCAAACTTTGTAACATGCCCCGCAGAGAAACACCGATGCTAGGAATATGGTCCTGGCCTGTGCCCCTGCCTCCTGAAGATCAACTCTAAACAAATATTGCACATGCTGCTCCACTTTTGTTGCCAACTCCGCTAACTGAGACCTTATCAACTCCAACTTATCCTGAGGGTCTTGGTCCGAAGCTTCCTCAACATCATCTGTCTGAATTGCCCGCCCCCTAAGTTCTGCTGGCAATAGGGTACTGTCCCCTGGTGGGACAAACTATAACCAAATCAAGTACTCCTGAGTGCACTCGGGCCTGCCGATATCTTTTACTAATGTATCTTTCTTCATCCTCTTGGCATTCTTCCAGTACTGCACGCACTTGATTTCATCAACTACCTTTTGGCTAAAATTCATGATGTACCTCTGAAGATTCAAAATTGGAGGCTCCTCTTGTCGTCGACCCAACTGTCGCATAACCTGATCGGCGTGTATGGCCTGACACACTTGAGTCCTATCAGCATCAGGAAGGATTGCATGAGGCACCCTACCAAAATATCATCTAAAGGTAGTCAAAGGTAATCCCACAGAATGTTCTCATTTGTCCTTGAACCGAGGAACTCAATCCAAATTGTGACACCCATTGGGTACGTAAACTTGGGAGATTTCATCCTACGTTCGATGCATACCACCCGATCCCTCAAAGCACGGTCAATGGGACAAAGTAAGGAAGCTGTGTGCAAATGCTCCATCATCCCTAATTGCAGCAAAAGGTTACTTCCTTCAAAATGCCTGACACCTCCCCTTACTTCACTCAGGGCTCGATATAACTCTGCTAAAATCATTGGCACAAGGGTAACGGTTTTGTGTTGCTTTTCATGAAATAGTGCCATCACCACCGACTGCAGACGAGTGCTAATATATCTCTCATCTAACGGAAACACCAATAATCCCAACAGAGCAAGGCTGAAAGCTTCGAGGCAACGTCTTTGCCACTTGGCTTTGGTTGTGCAAAACTCATCCGAAAAGACGTCAAAACTATCCTGTGGTCCAAATCTAACAAACAAATAATCCAAGGATATCCAAAACTGCTCAAGACACTTTAAATGCTTATTATCTTTTAGGCCCAAGTCATTGAGAAATCTTGCGCTTGAGTGGTCCCGAGAAAGTATCATGTTCTTGCCTATATAACTTAAGCGGGTGAGACCGGATACTTCCGCCAGGGTAGGAGTCATCTCACACTCCCCAAATTTGAAAGATAAGTTTTGCGGATTCCAATAGGTCAGCATTGCTTCCAGTAAGTCCGGGTAGGGTGTGATATCAAGAAGGAAAGTCAGGGTACCCAGTTTATGCATCAACTCATGCTGCTCTAATAATGAAAACATGTTTCACCACTTGATCAGTTTCTTAGGAATCTTTACCACCATCAGCACTTTGGATCGAATTAGCGGATCCATACCTGAATGAAAGGAACATGGTAAATGACTCGGAACACTACTATGATACCACAACATCCCCTGATGGACAAATGCAAGACACAATTTGGCTATATTTACAAATTGGCCTAGGTGGCTGTAAGTGACTATTAGCGCAACCTTGACGAATTGACCCCCTGAGCATGAGAAATACCTTGTTTAAAACTCTCACGACTCTAATACCCCGACAATCATGGTGTTAAAGAATTATTTTGTAGAAATGGACTATTTTTTGCAAAAATGCCCGATATGGCCAAATGTGGCTAGGAAGGCAAACCTGACACGGACGGACCTTAGAGTGATATGACACTGACTCATGGACTCAGTATCTTAAGATGTGAGCAATTGAACTACCTTTGCAAAATGTCCCTTATTTTGCAAAAATGGCCGATGGGGCCAAAAGGGGCTAAACATGCAAGATTTGGCTACGACCCCGGAAGCCAAGGACCTATGAATTACTAGGAAGACCGGACCCTATGTGGGCTGCTGACGTATCCCTCTCGGAAGACGAGAATCAGGTTCGCGTAGTTCGGAGAAGATGCAACTATAAGCTATATGTTGTCTCTTGAAAAATGATGAAAAATGTAAAACTCTTAGGCTTTTTTTTCTTTTGACTTCTTGGAAAATGATGAAAAATTGTAAAATCTCTTTTTTTCGATTTTGTTGTTTTTTTTGTTTATGAAAGAAAATGCGAGTGGACCCCAATTACGTCATTTTCACCCTTTATTCCAAGACATCGGTCTGCCAAATGACCTCTTTACCCTCACAGATGCAACTTTTAGCATATAGGATGATCCAATGTCATTTTGGGCCACAGGCCCATTCTGACACAACTTTGGACAAGTTTCCTACAAAGGGACACGGTGCCTGGGACCGTGCCTTGCTAGGTCTAAATGACATGATGCAGATAAAATGACCTAAAGGCTGACCTAAGTTTGGGGTTCACTAACAAGGCAGTTCGGGGAAAGCATATGGTCGATGGTGGCTGCTTAAGCTTTCCACCACTCCATACGTCCGTCGGCTTCCCCTCCTAAATTAAGGGTGACTCAACAAAGAGTTCGTGCACGCGACGCGTGCTCCGGATTGTTGCAGAAAGAAATGACCGAGCAGTGCATATGATGACAGTTATAAAGCGGTAAACACATAAAGCAAAATTGTAAATACATAAACAACTAGCAAATAACAAAAATATAAAAGCATAAGAAAAGTAAGTAAAGCTAACGAAAAAGCATAAAAACTCAAACAAAGAAAAATCACAAAACCTCAACCAAACATTTTGAAAGCCAACAAATGAAGTACTCGCTCGAATCCTTAAAAAGCTGAATTTACTCCCCAGCAGAGTAGCCAGAGCGGTCACTCCTCCTTTTTACCAGGATGGCGACCGAGCTTTTACTAAACCCTTTAGGTGGAGAAAAGGCTTAGTAAAACTCATAAAATAGGTTTCCAATTTTGGAAGTGACAAACAGAAAATTAATCAAAGGAAATTTAGAGTCTCCACCTGACAATTGATTTTAGTGTGCCAGGCCACCATTTCAGAACTTAGGCTCAAAGCCAAGTTCGTACCAGAGATTTAGGTAAGGGAGTTCATTTGACTCGGAGAGAAGGTGTTAGGCATTCCCCAAGTCCCGTGAAGGTCACGGTTGCGTACTTGATTTAGTTGGCTTTTAATACATTTGGGTTGAGATAAAAAAAACACAGGAGGTTTGAGGTCATTCCCACCTAAAAAAAGAAAAACATAACTAAGATACTAGTAGTTTTACTTTCGATCTATATTACAAATGCCACAGGTCATCCCCCGGAATATCAAATACATAAGTCTTTCGGGGCATTCCTCGGATAAGTTTAACTAAGGAATGACCACTCGCCTCAAAAGTTAACGAAACGTCCTAGTATTGCCTACCCAGGTGTGGTCGGCCTAAACATGCTACTAGCAAGCAATATAATGAAAAAAAAAATGAAATCTAAAATAAAGAAGAGATAAAAGTTCAGTTCATGGGCTTGTTCTTTTAATGTTTTCTTTCATGCATTTAACTAGACCCGGTCCGAAAAATCACAAAAGAAAGCAAGCAAAATTTGAAATGTCATCGCAAGTAGGGATATGCGATCGCAAATCCCACATGCGAATCGCATATAGCACATGAAGGGTCGCAGATTAGAACAGTGTCCAAGACAAAAGATGATGTCAGATATACGATCCTATATGCGATCGCAAATCTCGTATGGGAACCACAGATTGCACATCGAGACCGCGAATCCGGACAGAGTCCTGAGCAAAGTTTGATGTCAGAAATGCAGTCGCATCGGCGACCGCATAACAGGTATGCGATCCGCATATGATGTCGCAAATCAACACGAAATCTGCCCAAAAGGAAATTGCGATAATCAGGTCAAAAATGCGAACCGCATATCAATTATGCGGTCACAAATTCGACCTCAAACACAGATTACTTCTATTTTTTTTGGTTTCGATTTTTGTTAGCACATGATGTTTGACGTCAATTATTTTACTCTGTTTACTAAGCGTGATCACGGAGTTACTAATCTAGAAAACAGAGATTCGAGGCTTTGTTCATAATTTTATTCATCCAAACAAAGTAAACGAGAGTCAAGAGACGGACCTGGTATAGAGTTCCTACTGATTTTGAAAATTGATATCAGCAAAGAGACAGCGAGCCACGAACGGAACCCGAATCAACAACCAAGCTCGAACATAAACACCTGAATAAGAGTTCCCGATCGTGAAGAGGATAGAAGTATTGGTATCTGTTTTTTTTCTAATTTTTTCTGAAGTTTTATTGGAAAAGAAGAAAACTAAAATGGATTTGAACGCTCTTTTGGTGTTTTTGCTTCTGAGCCTTAAGCTAACTTAGAACAAATTAAAAATTCTTCTTCAAATTTCTCATTTCGATTTTTTACTTCCATCGAAAACCCAGATTTTTCTGCTTAAAGACCTCTTCTCCTCTTGCAAACCCTCCCTTCCCTTCTCCTTGTTCTTGCTCTCCAAGGAATTCTCACTCTCTCTAGAGGATCCCCCAGAATCTGTTTCTAATGAGTGAGGAAATCGTGCCTGAGGAGTGTGCGTGGGTGGGGTAATATTCTCTGTCATAAATCCGTTATCCTACGTGGGGTTAGAGAGAGAAAACGGGGATGGGTTATTGGGTCGTTGGATTTTCTTGCCTGCATTTGGATTGGGCTCAAATTTATAAGATTGGGCCAAAAATAGAATCTGAAAAATTAATTTTAAAATCCAAAAACATAAGATTTAAATTGAATAAAAGCTTGGGACTATTTTTGGTATTTTTTCAATTTTGAATCTTAAAATAGAATTAAACTTAATAATAAAACGAATTCTTGCAAAAATAGACTCCCGTAATTATTCTAATAGTATTACGACTATTAGAGGTGATTCTAATACGTGGGTCAAAAATTACATGTCTACAATCATGAAATGTTAAGCAAAAAATGAACTCTTTAAAAATGGTGTAACTATATGTCAATTAAATTGAAGTATTGAAGTGCTCAGAAATAGTTAAGATTTTTAAAATCCACTATGAGGTTTTAGAATTGGTTGGTCCCTCTGTTCTAAATAATAAGACAAATTACTTTTTATTTGGTATGTTCAAAATGAAACTTGTCCTCTTGTCGAAAAGGTATCCAACAGTCTAAAGAGTAATATCGGAATATTTATCAACGAAGGCCTGTTTGGTTTAATTATCTTGCTTGATATAGCTAAATTTTTCTGATTGTATCAGTTTCTTTAGTTACCGTCACTATCTGGTTGTTGTTCGAAAACTAAAAAGCTAACTATTAACTTTAACATCCAAAAAGATTAATTATTCGAACAAATTCTCTAATAATTATTAATCACAATCCAAATTTAACCATGCTCTGCCACTAACCAGATTGTTCCTTAGGATATAATATAAAATAATTTTCAAAAAATAAAAGGAAGCTAAGAACAAATCTGTCAGCTATATTGACAGATCAAAGCAAACTAACAATGAAACCCTAGAACCAAATCAATAAATAGCGAAAAGGAGATAAAATTAGAAAGGACCTAGCTGAACTTCGTTTGAAGTTAGGAGTTGATATAACTGAAGCCGCTGCGGAGATAAGTAAACTCCATATGAGCTTCATCGTGTTTGAATCTATAGCCTCCTTCTCGTGATCAAATCGATAGCATCGGCGAGAATAGACCAGAAGCTTCGCCATCCTTCTCGTGTTCGAATCGATGGCCTCAGCGAGAATAGAAGAGTAGAGAAGAGAGAATCGCCGGCTACGGTGATCTGGTGAAACGCCGGCAAGGGAGAAGGAAAATTGCACAAGATAGGATTTATTCTGGGGAAGTTCTAATTGGTGAGACTTGGAGTGACACTTATTTTGGGTTTCTCCGCACTAATATATGATAAACCGCCAATTTACGGCCGCATAATATGGCGACTTAGAAATTGCGCTAGTAGAGTGCTTATTATGGCGGTTTCATTGACTCGCCGTATTAAAACCCCCGCAATATTGCCGATTTTTTGTAGTGCTAACATATGTGAGGAATCAATACGGAGGGTTTAAAGGTGAGATTATGAATAACGAAACTTTGGTGTGATCTTAGCGAGCGGTAAACTAATACCAGCTAGCGTAGTTTGAAAGAATACGTCTAGTAAATTATGATAGTTGCTCGGAAGAGAATTACGACACGAAGTACTCACGATCGGTAGAGAATACTTCGGCGATATTATAGGAGACGTAGAGAGAAAGATTCCAACATTTGGGAAAATCATAACTCTAGGCCTCCTTAATCTTGTCTCCAATGTTATCCTTGTTAATTGATAGTTTTAGCCTTTCTAAATTATTTAGTTAATTAGTTTAGAATAAAAAATCACATTCTTTATAACTTAAAAATTGTTCGAGTTTGTCTTCTTAGTGATATTGAACAGCTATAGCTAAGCTTTAGTTCTCTGTGGGATTCGACTCCAGACTCTCAGACCAAATTATATTTGCAGCGACCGCTCATTCTTTTTGGGATTAGCGTGATCATTTATCGTGTTCAATTGATAATTTGGTGAGTATTATTGATTGTAGCTTGCTTATGGAAGTTCTCTGGAAGTGGAGTATTTTTTGTTGGCCTATGTTGGATCTGAATAGTTGCTGGTTAAAATCCAATATTTAGTTTGATAGATTTGCTAATGGATGGGTGGAAAAAGAATAATGAAATTGGTGATAAGAGTTTTACGGTGATTTGCTTGACAAATGAATTTTGATGATTTTCAGTAATCCATATATTCAACTTGATTCTACTGTCTACCATTCGGACTGTCGTGTTCTAATGTCATAGAAATAAGAAAGAAAATCCATCTATTCTTATGAATTTGAAATAGACTTACCCCTTTGGCGGTAAACTGGGATTATTCATTTGTTTGCTTATATTTGTTGTACTGTTACATATATGTTTATTATTTATAATATTAATCTGCAGATGATGGAGTTAGAAAATCATCTAAGGGTTGTGCTAATTAAGTTGAGTAGATTTCTTTAGAGTAAGCACACTGAGGTTGCTTGATAATCTCCCTCCTATATTGATATTTAGAGGTAATACTTAAAACCTCTTCTATGAGTAGAAAGTTATGCACTATTATCACATTGTCTTACGCTTGTATTTCCTGAGATTAAATTATTAGTCATGCGTAAGCAAGCTCATATGTATATCAAAGGATATAATTACCAATTATATTTGTCATAACTATTAAGCTCATAGCTACATCAAAGAATATAATTACCTATTATATTTGTCATAACTATTTAGTTTGCTTCAAATGCAAATCTATTTTACCTTATGACGTTCTTATTGGCTATAATTTGTACATCAAACCTTTTAAGCGTAATCTAATGCAAGAAAAATATATTATTACTAATCAGAATTCTGAAAGTAAAACCTCACTGACCACCATTCTTTACTGAAGTTTTAGGAAAATTAACTGATACTAGAGTGATGTCTATACGTTTGACGTTACTTCTAAAAAAAGTGATAAATACCCTAAGTGTTGCGCATTAGTTCTATGAAAGATTCCATATATATAGATAGCAGAAGCTGATGGCAGTAAAGTTATATTCTTTCCTCTATCTATGTATGAAGCTAAGAGATCATAAATATCTAAGGTGTTATGCATCAAATCAATTCCATGAAAGATTTATATAAACTAGTAGCGCTTATCCGTAAAATGGTTCAGTTGAATTTATACGTGGTTTCTAGATAAGTGAATTAATTTGATCCTAAAATAAATAAATAATCAAAGAATTATGCAATACTTAGCCTTAGGATATAGACGAAACAGCTGAAGCAACAGTTCCGGGTTTCCAGGCACAACAACAAAAAAATCAAGAAATAAGAAGATAATATTGGATTGAGCTCTTTATAGAGTATAGTGTAAGTTTGTCAGAAAATTCGTCTCCTTTACAATGACAATTGACCTCACTATTTATAGCTATGAAGAAGGTTCTAGGATCGTGCCCTTCATTAATATCAATTATGAGGGACATTGATGAAGATGTAACGGTAAACATAAATGCCAAATTTCTTGTAACGGGTAACTGCTCTTAATGCTATGGATATTCTCTATTAAATGCTACCGGGAAAAGAGTATTAATTACATCTTTATGAGCGTTATTTTTTCCGGTGACAAACGAAACAGTTGCCTTCGGTCTTTAGTCATCCCCTGTCTTGAGTTCCACGTGTCCCTTTCTTGGACGACCACGTGTCATAGCATATTTTATCCTATACATATGGTCCCTCTGCTTTCCGGTGCCATAATTTTGTGTTACCAGGAAATTGGTAGAAACACTCTTTTGGCGAAAATTACCATAATTCCATCTGAAGGCTTCTGACGGTTGATTTGACGCATATCTCTCCGCATTTAATGCCCGAACATGCGTCGTCCCATGATTCAACACAACTTTTGCCGATTATCGAGGTAATCATGGCCATGAATTTAGCCGCCAAAACTTTTACATATATGTATTAACTTCCTCCCTTATACTTCATAATTTTTTTAAACTTGCTTTATCTAACTTGCATCTTGCTCTTCGTCTTTTCTCTAATTCTATTCAAAGGAAAGACCTTCTCCTTCTTTCATACAATGGCTTCTTCCTCAAAACGTACCGATTTTTCAAAAAGCAAGAACAAGGCCGAGGACTCTGCTCCTCCAACAGTGGGCTCCATCATTCCTAAAAGTCTTATTACCACAAAAGACTTCGAAGAGAAATTCCCTACTGCTAACTCTCGTACATGGGCCTTTAGCAGGTATCCTTCTTCCATACGTCCTTTGAGCATTCCTGCTGTGGAGGAAGATTGCCGCTGACATGACTTGAAAATTATTGCTCCTGATCTATCTGAGCGAGTCACCCTACCCAAGGAGGGTTTTACATATGTTTACACGTATCCCTTTACTTTGGGTGCGTTCTCTTTAAGCGGAGAGCTTGACTCTGTGATTGCGGAGTTTTTCCTCCGCTACCATGTGTGTTTAGCACAAGTAAGTCCTTCTTTGTGGAGGACGGTTGCTTGCCTTCAGCGCTTGTGCCAGGAAACTGGAGAGGAGCTAACCTTAGCTCATATGATGAATCTCTGTTCTCCCAAAATCTTCCGCGGAGGAGCGATAAATCTCTGCAAGCGTAGCCGCCATGCTTTGTTGTCTAGTATGGATGATGACAATGACCATGGGTGGATGGAATGGTTCGTTGTAGTTGCCACCAACGACATCATTCCGGCAACGGCTTCGTCCATTTCGGCCGCTTGGAACTGTACTCATAAGCTCTTTGTTTAGTATTTCCTTTTACTAAATATTTTTCTATAGCCGTATTGATCCTCCATCCTTCATTTGTTTTAGAAAATCGATGCATTCCACCGGTGATTGAAGGTTTGGACTGGTGGGTACAAAAGATTTTGGACGTTACGACGCCTGAGACTCTCTTGTGGAAAGAACTGGCCCCTAAATACGGGTGGAAGGCCAGGAATCATGGTAACTCAAACTCATCTTGTTTTAATTTTTCATTTGAAGAACTTGATTGATCCCAACTAAACTGTCTATAAAATTAGGTCTACCCGCCGACTCTGTTGTTGTTCTCGAGGACGACGCATTGGCTGATCCTGCTGATACAACGAGGCTGATTCAGGAGGCGCTCACTCAAATAGGTGGCTCCGGGTTTGCTTTGAGAGCAAATGTTTCTTAACGGAGTCCCCCGCTGGAACACAAACAACCAAACAGAAGACGCTTCTCTGTAGACGGAGAAAATAATAAGAGGACAAGGACCGATGTCCCCGAGTCATCTTCGGTAGTGATGGTGACTGGCCCTCCTTCTGGGCTGGTCATAGGCACCGTGACTATCCACGATGATGAAGAAGCTAGTGATGAGGGAGCTTCTCTACATAGAAGACGACGATCCTCATCATCTCAACAGGATGCTCAACCTGTTGAGAGAGTTACACCAACCGAGGACGATGCCTCAGCGCTTTGGAGAGAATTTGATTTGGTAGATAATGTCAACTCCCGCTTTCGGGCTCCTATTGCTGTGCCCGGTACTGCGGGGCTGAGTACCGGGCCCTTGCCATCTTTGGTTGGTGAGCATCCAACAAATAGCACTGCATTTGATGCAATTGCTTCTCACTCTTCAACCCCATCAGCTTCATCTCCATCTTCACCAACACAAGCAACTGCTATATCACCTCTATCTTCATCCACTCTTCCACCAGCAATTGCAACATCACCTCCACAGTCCCCAGTTCATGGGAATTTGGGACAAAATTATGCTGCCCCTTCTGAAGATCCACAAAGGAGGAGGAATGTTACTCTTTCGGTCTCTACTGGATGCAACTTGCTATCCCGGCCGGTGGAGCTTGCTAATTATCTGAAGCCTTTGGCTTCAGAAAAAGACTGGGAAAAGATTCAGGCACTCTCGGGAGAGTGTTTGTTGAACAATGCCATGCACATTCAGGCACTCTCGGGAGAGTATTTGTTGAACAACGCCATGCACAACGCCGCATCAGTATGTTCTTTTCTTCCTATATTACTTCTTCCATTTTATGGGTGTAAACATATCCTAAATTTTACCCTTCTTACTTTGTAGGCCAACTTTCTTGCTTCTGAGGGTCTTCAGAGATTGATTCATAAAAAGGAAGAGATTACCTCCGCACAAGATCAGCTTTTGGCAGAACAGGAGCAACATGTCCCTCACCTTTTGGAACTGGAAGCGAAAGTCGCCGAGGCTTTTGTATTGGAAGCTCGTTTGCGGCAAAGTGAGAAATAAGTGGTAACCCTTAGCCAAGAAATTTGCCTGCTGAGGGTTAGATTTGACGAAGCCAAGGCCAAATGGGTTGAAATACATAACACCGTTCTTGCTACAACCGAACGCGAGGCTTCCTCCACTGAAAGAGTGATTAACTTAGAGGCAGCCTTGAACTCCAAAATTGAAGAGCTTGCTACTGTGGGGGCGAAACACGCCAACTGGAAGAGAAGTACAGGAAAACTATCAAGCATAATAGGCTTTTTAGTTTAACTGTCCCCAACCTTGATGTTAGCCTCAAATCTGCTAGGTCCGCTTAAAAAACCCTTTCTGCCGAGGTAACCTAACTCAAAGAAGAACTGAAGTGCCGAGCGGCTTTCTTCGTTGTTGAGAAAACTTACGCCATATACAGAATGAGGAGAAAAACCTTGGAAGAGGCCAAAGCTGATGTCATTGATTTTGATGCCAAAATTGCTAAGGCCCACGAGCTTGAGTTAGGTGCTAAAAGTGGACTCCTAGCGAGATCTGATGCACCTGGTCCTTTTAGTCTGGTTCCTAATTTTTAGGAACTAAAAAAAAATCAGAGGATGATGATGCTGAAGGCCAAACTGGTGAAAATGTCGAGCCATCGGTGGGCCCGTCTACTTCTCCTGGGGGCACGAACACTTCTCTTCCTCCTGGTTTCGAAGATACTGCAGTTTAGCTTTTTATTCTTTTTCCAATTCTCATACCTGTTCTATTTTGACATGTTTTTGTAGATAAAAACATCTTTTTCTCAAGTATTGTTTGAGTTTTCTTTATATTAGAATATTCATGCAAGTCTTTAACTTTGCACTTTCTTTAAGAATTTTGCGCAAACTTTTTTGCGTCTTATTATGTGAAACTTTTGGGTGTATTCTCCCCGAAAGCATTTTTGATTCCGGGCATAAATTCTTCCGGTACCAACCCTTTAACATGAGAGTTTTCATACGAGAGGGCCCTCTTATGTTTATGGTGCTCTTGAAGAGGACGTCTCATGTTCATTACGGCATTAGCATTTGAAGTACTTGTTTAACTTTCAAATGACAAAGTTAATTCATCGTTCAGACAAGAAACAAGATAAAAACAAAGGAATTCATTTTATTTCTTCTATTTTCAAAAAATACATAAGCATTTGTTATATTGAAAAGAAATTGCCATTACTCGTGGCTAACTTGTTTCTACGGGGCCGGCCGCGCAATCTCCGATCCCGATGATGTAATTATATTTTTGGTTTTCGTTTCTCTATCGACATGGTGGTCATTGTTGCCGTATCCTCATATCATATCCCCCCCCCCCC
>MCJB01048731.1:55163-67736 GCA_002018475.1 Nicotiana obtusifolia
CCCCCCCCCCCCTCCAGTATTCGAATGCGAAGAGTGTGAATTCGAACACTGGAAGTCTTGTATCTTCGAAGATTCCACTAATGCATTGCTAGATAATCCTTGACTTGGTAACACACTTTACTTCCCCTTAGGAACTTATGCTATTGAGCAAATGACTATCTAACAACCCTCTAGTGGTTTGTCGTGAACGATCGGGTAACCTTTGCTCAATAGCAAACTTAACTTCCGGGTGGGAATTTTTCTATAGAGCAAAAGATTACCTAACCATCCCCAAGTGGATCTTTGCTTGTGTGCCTTGCTATTAAAGGTCTTATTGCTACTTTATTCGTAATATGCTTTCTATTGCTACCTCGTTAAAAACCTTGCCAGAAAATCCCAATTGGGACAAAAACTAAACGAAGAGAAAAAGAGTGCAGCACATACTTTCTGATCGGATAATGTTCATCAGCAATAATATCTTTTGCGGTGTGTCACGTTCCAATTATTGGGCAACTTTTCTCTATTTTGGTTTTCCAACTCGTATGAACCTTTTCCGGTGATAACTGAAATCCGGTAGGGGCCTTCCCATGTTGGTCCTAGCTTCCCCGCGTTGAGCTCCCGGGTGTTATGAGTTACTTTCCTTAGGACCAAGTCTCCTACTTTGAAATAGCGGAGGATGGCTCTTCGATTATAATACCGGTCCATTCTCTGGTTTTGGGCTACCATTCTTACATTCACCAAGTCCCTGCGTTCATCAAGTACTTCCAAGTTGACTACCATTGCATCGTTTTTCGATTCTTCATTTGCCTGGAAGTATCTCAAGGTGGGTTCCCCCACTTCCACAGGGATTAAAGCTTCTGCACCGTACACGAGGGAAAAAGGGGTTTCCTCTGTGTTCGACTTGGCCATAGTTCGGTATGCCTATAAAACTCCGGGTAATTCCTCGGGCCAGTTTCCTTTAGCCGCTTCCAACCTTTTCTTGAGGTTTTGAATAATCACTTTGTTCGTCGACTTCGCTTGATCGTTTTCGCTCGGATGATAGGGTGAAGATGTGATCCTCTTTATTTTTAAATCTTGAAGAAACTTTATAATTTTGGCGCCGCTAAACTGTGGTCCATTGTCGCATGCTATCTCTTTTGGTATTCCGAACTTGGAAATTATATTTTCCCACAAGAAATCCACCACTTCGCATTCTCTGATATTCTGATAAGGACCTTCTTTCACCCTCTTAGAAAAATAGTCAGTCAAAATTAGAAGAAATCTTACCTTTCCGGGAGCTGGTGGTAGTGGTCCGACGATGTCCATTCCCCATTTCATGAATGGCCACTGAGATATGACCGAATGTAAAGCCAGTTGATGCACCACTGGCGCTTAGCATTGACACTTATCACATTTTAGGACGAAGTTATTGACGTCTTATTCCATGCGGGGCCAGTAATATCCTGCCCTTACCAACTTCAGCACTAAGGAATTTGCACCCGAGTGGTTGCCGCATATCCCTTCGTGAAACTCTCTCATGACATAGTTAGTTTTGGACGCTCCTAAGCATCGGGCTAGTAGGCCTTGAAAAGATTTTCTATACAATTGGCCTCCCTTGAAGCTATATCTCGTTGCTTTGGCGCACAGTGCCCAGGATATTTTTGGGTCTTCAGGTAGATTCCCATGTTTGAGATAATCGATAATTTTGTTCCTCCAATCCCAGACCAGATAAATTTGAATTTACCTTGTCATAACCATCTGTATCCAGAACTGAGTTCATCAGTTGTACTACTGTCTTGGACTTCGATCCCTTTATTTTTGTTGATGATCCTAGGTTTGCCAATGCATCTGCTTCTGCGTTTTCTTCCCTTGGGATATGAGTAATTGACCACTCTCGGAATCGCGCCAGCAGAGCTTGAACATTTATCATGTATTGTTGCATGCGCTCCACTTTGGTCTCGAAGATCCCGTAGACCTGATTTACCACCAGCTGTGAGTCGCATTTGATTTCAATGACCTCGGAGTCAAGTCCCCGGGCCAACTCGAGTCCTACAATCAAAGCTTCATACTGCGCTTCATTGACCATCCTGATGGCTTGCCTTAGGGTTTCCCCCGAAGGCGTGATTAACACTATACCTAGCTCCGTCCGTAAATAAGGCCCAAACCCCTGATGTCGATTTCGACACCATTACTGCTTCCTTGGTTGCTAGAGGCAATAATCCCGAACTAAAATCGGCCATGAAGTCAGCCAAGACTTGTGACTTAATTGCAGTCCTCGACTTATACTCTATGTCGAATTCACTCATTTTGACGGCCCATTTTTCCAATCTACCCGAGAGCTCAGATTTATGGAGGATGTTCCGCAAAGGAATAGTAGACACCACGACTATCGGGTGGCATTGGAAGTAGGGCCTCAGCTTCCGAGCGGTGACTACGAGAGCTAAGGCCAGTTTTTCCAAATGTGGGTAACGATTTCTTGCTCCCGTTAAAATTTTACTAACATAATAAATGGGAGATTGTATACCTTCGTCCTCTCAGACTAAAATCGCACTTATCGCAACTTCCGAGACCGAGAGGTAAACCAGCAACATTTCCCCTTCTTTTAGTTTTGAAAGCAATGGAGGACTTCTTTAAATCCCTCAAAGCCTGCTGGCACTCCGGGGTCCATTCAAAATTATTTTTCTTTTTGAGCAGTGCGAAGAAACGATGACACTTTTTTTATGATCGGGAAATGAATCTGCTCAAAGCTGCCAATCTCCCCGTAAGCCTTTAGATTCCTTCACGTTTGATAGTTGGTCCGCGATATCTTCTATGACCTTGATCTTGTCAAGGTCTACCTCAATCCCCCTTTGTGATACTAGAAATCCCAAAAACTTATCAGAGCTGACCCCGAACGCGCATTTCTCGGGATTAAGTTTCATATTATGCTTCTTTAGGATGTCGAAAGTTTCTTGCAGATGTTTAAGATGATCACTTGCATTTGAAGACTTAACGAGCATATCGTCTATATAAACTTCCATAGTTTTTCCTGTTTGATTTTCAAACATCTTGTTCACGAGTCACTGATAAGTGGCTCCGGCGTTTTTCAACCCGAAGGGCATCACATTGTAACAATATATGCCGAAATTAGTTATAAACGAAGTTTTTTCCTGATCTTCCGAGTTCATCTTAACTTGGTTGTACCTAAAATAAACATCGAGGAAACTTATTAACTCGTGCCCAGCCGTGGCATCAATCATTTGATCGATGTTTGGCAGTGGGAACGAGTCTTTTGGGCACGCCTTGTTAAGATCATTATAATCTACACACAGGCAAAACTTATTGTTTTTCTTAGGAACTACTGCTACATTAGCTAGCCATTCTGGATATCTCACCTCTTGGATCAAACCGATATTAAGTAAGCAGGTTACTTCTTCTTTGACGAATTTAATCCTGTCTTCGGCGATCGGGCGCTTCTTTTGTCTTACCGGAGATATATTAGGATCCAAGCTTAACTTGTGTACAGCTACCTCTGTCGGGATGCCTGTCATATCTTCATGCGACCATGAAAAGCAATCGGCGTTAGATTTAAGGAATTTAATAAAGTCGGACATGAGTTCTGGGTACAGTCCTGTCCTCAAGTGGAATTTCCTTTCTAGGAATTCTTTGAACAATGCCACTTGCTCTAGCTCTTCCACTGTGGACTTTGCTGCATCGGTCTCTTCTGGAACTTGAAAAATATCTTGGCACCTGATAATTTTTTGACGCCTGGATAACTTCATCTAGTTCAGGAGTAGGTGGCGGTCCCTGTAATTGCTATGCCACATGTTCCATTCCTTTGCTACTAGAGACCTAAATTTTATTCATCTCCCTTGCTGTCGGTTGGTTACCCCTTATCTGCTTAATGCCCTCGGGCGTTGGAAACTTCAGCAATTGATGGTATGTTGATGGTACAGCTTTCATCTCGTGCAACCATGGCCTTCCCAGAATGATGTTGTATCCCGTATCACCATCTACCACTTCGAAAAGAGTTGTTTTCATTACTCCTTCAGCGTTTGTGAATAATAAAATTTCTCTCCGAGTTATCACACTTGCGAGGTTGAATCCGGCGAGGAGCTTTGTGGTCGGAATAATGCTTCCCGTAAGATTAGCTTGCTCCAATACTACCCATTGTATGATATTAGCTGAACTCCCTGGATCACTAGAACACGTTTAATCTTAAAATCTAGCACATTTAAAGAAATTACCAGTGCGTCGTTATGTGGTAGCACCAATCTTTCTGCGTCTTCCTCTGTAAAAGTGATATCGTCTTCCCGAAGCCTTTTGCTATGCGTTATTGATACTTTCATCTTCTTTGCTGCTGAAAAGGTGACCCCGTTAATCTCGTTCCCTCCAAAGACTATGTTGATTGTTTGACGCGGGAGATCTTCTCCTACTTTCAAGGGTTCCGTGTTGTCTTTGTTACGACTATAATTGTTCTTAGCTCGGTCCCTCGAGAATTCTCTAAGGTGACCATTCTTTTAGTGATGTTGCCACTTTTTCCCAGAGATGTCGACAGTCCCCTGTCCGGTGCCATTCGTCCTGTGGTATTCACACCACAAGTTGGGATTCCTCTGGTTGGAATCAAATCTCATTAATTTTGGGAACCGTGCTTCTTTGATGTTTCTCATGGCTGATACCAACTCCACTATAATGACGTTGAAGTTGTATTATGATAATTTGGGGTAAGAAGGATCCCGCGATCCTGCCACTTCTTTTATCCTGCAGTGATCAATTGTTCCAACCGCGATAAGTCCTCCTGTCAATGGTGAACCTATCTGCTGTCTGAAACCTTATGTTCGTTCGTAGAGCAAGAATCGGCCCCTTGAAGTCTACCATCTGCGTCATAATCATCCTTTGATTTTTCCCTGTTCTTTTCTCGTCCTTTGGTCGACGATCGAAAACCAACTTGGTCATTTTAGATCCTTATTTTTTATTCGTACCGGTTATGGACATCCGCACAGGTTGTTGCTTGAAAGTCGAGTAGGCTTTCCTTCAATTTTTGGGAAGCGTCGGAACTCCTCGGATTCAATCACTTAGTGAACGCCTTAGCCGCCCATTCATCCGGGACAGTCAGGAGCAACATTCTCTCCTTCTGGAATCGAGTAACGAACTCTCGTAGCAGCTCGGACTCTCATTGCGCTATCCTAAATATGTCGGCCTTTCGGGCCTGTACTTTTCTTGCCCCGACATGAGCCTTGAAGAAAGAATCTGCAAGCATTTCAAAGGAATCTATGGAATGCTTGGGTAACACCGAATACCATGTCAAGGCTCTCCCTATGAGGGTTTCTCCAAATTTCTTCAGTAGCATAGATTCAATTTCGTGAGGAACCAAATCATTTCCCTTTATCGTCGTTGTGTAGGTGGTAATATGCTTCTGGAGGTATGAAGTTCCGTCATACTTTGGCACTTTAGGCATCTTGAACCGCTTCAGGATTAACTCTGGTGCCACACTTGGCTTGTACGACAATTGAAACTTTTTCGAGTCCGGACCTTTCAGCATTGGTGGCGCGCCCGGGATCTGGTCCATGTGGGCGTTCACTTCCCTCATGAACCGTAAAAGTTCATTCTTGAAAGGATCATTCTCGTTGTTGAGGTCGGATCCGTTCCCCTTCCCCATCGGAGCCAATATCACCCCTGGGAGTGTTGTTGTCGATCCTCCGCCTCATTTGATTCGCGGAAACCCCGGGAGGAATCGGATCTCATCTGTTTGCATTATTTGAAGCTCCCGATAGCGCTTGCTTCAACTCCGTCATAACTTTATCCTATCGCGCGAGTAGCCTAGAATGATCGCTTGTTGCTCTTGCAAGACCCTTACCGCGTTGACGACATGCTCCTCATTAGCGTCATCGAGAGTGATCCCCCGAACATGTCGAGGATACTGCCTGTCATGCACTGGTGTAGTGTCATTTCCCTCATTACGGGTGTCACTGACTGAGCCCTCGGAATGAGGCTAATCCCCTCGAATCTCGGGGTTGTGTATGTCGTTAACAGTATTATATGATATTTTTTATGATCTTTTCTAAGACAAAAACAATCAAAACACGTTCAAAAAAAAGGCAAGGATCAATTTAATTACACGGCTATCTAGGCCCCACGGTGTGCGCCAAACTGATTACCCATAAAATGGTACAGTTGAATTTATACGTGATTTCTAGATAAGTGAACTAATTTGATCCTGAAATAAATAAATAATCGAAGAATTACGCAATACTTAGCCCTAGGATATAGACGAAATAACAGAAGCAATAATTCCGGGTTTCCGGGCACAACAATAAAAAATTAAGAAATAAGAAGATAAGATTGGATCGAGCTTTGTATCGAATATAGTGTAAGTTTGTCAGAAAATTCGTCTCCTTTACACTGACAATTGAGCTCACTATTTATAGCTATGAAGAAGGTCCTAGGATCGTACCCTTCTTTAATGTCAATTATGAAGGGCATTGATGAAGATGTAACGGTAAACATAAATGTCAAATTTCTTGTAACGGGTAACTGCTTTTAATGCTATGAATATTTTCTATTAAATGCTACTGGGAGAAGAGTATTTATCACATCTTTATGAGCATTATTCTTTCCGGTGACGAACAAAACAGTTGTCTTCGGTCTTTAACCATTCCTGTCTTAAATTTCACGTGTCTCTTTCTCGAACGACCACGTGTCATATCATATTTTACCTTATACAAATAATATCATCGGTCACATCCAAAGCAGAATCATGATGAAATTTCCGTAGGCTTCCGACAGTTTGACTTTAATGTCATCGCTATTCTACAAGGTATTTTCCAAAGAGTGGTGATGAGATAGCTCATGCGAGGTATCATTAGGTTGCAAAAATAAGGATACATAAAATATCTGGAAAGAACTAATATATTAGCACAAAGCAGCACTCTAGAAATGCTTCATAAATTGCGAAAAGGACTTTGATGTGGAGAAATAATAAAGTTAAAGTAAAGACTGCTCGTACCTACAATTTTTTTTAAAGTTATGTATCTTAGATCTCAGACTAATTTCTTTAATTTAGTATATTAAATAAAGTATTATATAACTGCATTCGTATTTGTTTTCTCTAAAGAACTACAAGTAATAGATATTTCTTGTCAAAGTAACTTTTTACCGAACATTATTGCGAGATCAATAGTAGAAGGAGAGAATTGAAGGTTATCTTATACATAAATATTTTTAAAAAAAAAAAGTTTCTAATATTGGTTAACCTCCTTTTGTTGTTAAAAATGCAGATTGAAAATTTTACCGTGGGGAAGCAGAAGATTAAAATTCCTCCAAAGAGAAATGATTTTGGCTTCAATCAGATCAATTCTGTAAACCTAAAAAAATAGGGAAGTAGGCTACCTTGGCTTTTTAATACTACCGATTAATCTTTCGAGTTCCTCTTACTTGTAGTTATTTTATGGTATAACTTTACAAGAGTTTTAAATTTTAATGATAAACTACTTTCAATGATAGACACAGTTTGTATTTTTCTCATTCACCTAACACTGAGTACTCAGACATTTGGTTAAGCATTTAATATTTAAAGGAGAAACAAGGGACACAATAAGTGGAACAAAATTTGAAGGAGTGATTATCCTTCTAATTATGCGTTGTATCTTTTTCACATTATTGTCCTGCCTACTCAGAATCTTTTACAGTCCGGCCACTAATTATTCAGACTTTGTGGATAGTGGATATAGTTTTCACACTTTAATTTCCCGGACTCTAGCAATATGCAAAGGTACGCCAAATTTTGTTTCCTTTCTTCTTTGTATTGTGGGGATTCCTTCGTCTCTTATCTCTGAAGGCTAACAAGTGTGTGACTTATTATAACCATATTTAATTTGTTAGTAAATATCATGGAGTAGTCTATAATCAAGCTAATTTTTATATTTTATTAATTCCAAATTACTACTCATAATCATGGTAAAATATAATAAATTAAATTATATAAAGGTATTCTCATCCTCTATAACTTTCAACATGTTGCTTCAGGAATGCATGTGCTACTGGAAACGAGTGCTATGGTAAACTGAATGATGCATTAATTGTTGAATATATTCAGTTTTGCCTTATGATAAAATTCAAAAAGAATTGATTATCCAGAAATAAGTTTTTCCAAGAGAATATAATGATGTTTTAACTTATTGTTTACCAGTAAAACGGTACAGTTAAATTTGTACGTGGTTTTCAGATAAGTGAATTAATTTGATCCTGAAATAATATAATAATTGAAGAAATACACAATACTTAGCCTTAGAATGTAGATCAAATAGCAAAGATGATGATTTCGTGAACACGATTTTCGAACAGATGATGAGATCAAAAAACAAGAAAGTGAAATTGTATAAAGTTTTGTGTAGAAAATAATATATGTTCTTGCCAGAAAATTCGCATCCTTTACAATGGTAACTGAGCTCACTATTTATAGCTATGCCCAGGGAAAAAGGTCATAGGATCATGCGCTCCTTTATTGTATTATGAGGGTCATTGATGAAGATGTAACGTTGAGTATAAATGCCAAATTCTTTATAACGGATCATCGCTCTTAATGCTGTAGAATATTCCTTAGTAAATGCTACCGGGCGCAGAGCATTTAATACACTTTTATGAACGTTATCCGTTCAGGTGACAAGCGCAGTGGCTACGTTCGGTCCTCAACCATCCCATATTGGATTCCACGTGTCCTCCTTTTAGTTATCCACGTGTCATATCATCTTTTACCCTATACAGATAGTCCCCCCTCTTTCCGGTGACATAACTTTGTGTTACCGGGAAGTTGGTAGAAACACCTTTTTGCGGGAATTACTATAATTCCCTCTGAAGGTCTCTGACAGTTGATTAGACGCACGTCTCTCCGCATTTAATGCTCCAAACATGCGTCGTCCCATGATTCAGCACAACTTTTGCCGATTATCGAGGTAATCATGGCCATGAATTTAGCCGCCAAAATTTTACTTATACGCAACTTTCTTTTCCTTTACGTTTCACAAATGCTTCAGCTTCGAATTTGCATCCCTGTTTTCTATCCTTTTTCTAATTTTCTTCAAACACAAACTCTTTACCTTCCTCTTTTCCAATGGTTTCTTCCTCCAAATGTGGTGGTTCTTCAAAGAATAAGAACAAAATCGAGGATTCTATTCCTCCAACAGTGGATTTCATCATCCCAAGAAGGCTTAATACTTTGAAGGATTTTGAAGAAAAATTTTCTACTGCTAACCCTCGTACATGGGCTATTAGTAGGTACCCTTCTTCCATTCGTCCTTCCAGTATTTCTGCTGTGAAGGAGGACTGCCGCTGCAATGAGTTGGAAATTGTTGCTCCTGATCTATCGAAGCGAGTGACCCTTCCCAAGGAAGGTTTTGCATACTTTTCCACGTATCCCTTTACTTTGGGTGCGTTTTCTTTGAGCGGAGAGCTTGATTCCGTGATTGCGAAGTTTTGTCTCTGCTACTAGGCATGTTTGGCACAGGTAAGTCCTTCAGTGTGGAGGACGATCGCCTGCCTCCGATGCTTGTGCCAAGAAGCTAGAGAGGAGCTAACCTTAGCTCATGTGATGAATCTCTATTCCCCCAAAATCTTCCGCGGGGGAATGATAAACCTTTGGAAGCGTGGACACCATGCTTTGTTGTCAAGCATGGATAATGACAACGACTGTGGGTGGATGGAACGGTTCGTTGGCAGTGGCCACCAACGACTTCACTCCGACAACGGCTTCATCCTTTCCAGTTGCTTGAAGCCGCACTCATAAGTTCTTTGTATAATATTCCTCTTACTAGATATTCTTCTATGGTCGTATCATCTCTTCACCCTTCGCATGTTTCAGCAATTTGATGGCTCCCACCGGTGGTGGAAGGTTTGAACCGGTGGGTTCAAAAGATTTTGGATGTCACAATGCCCAAACTCGTTCGTGGAAAGAACTGGGCTTTAAATACGGGCGGAAGGCCAAAAATCATAGTAACTCTAATTTACCTTGCTTCTATTTTTGCATATGAAAAACTTTGGTAGAACCCTTCTAACTTTGTTCGTGGAATTAGGTCTACCTGCAGGCTCTATTGTTATCCCTGAGGAGGACGTTCTGGCTGATGCAGCGAGGCTGCTACAGGAAGCACTTACTCGAACAGGTCTCTCCGGGCCTATTTTGGGTGCAAATATTTCGTTATGGAGTCATCGGTCGGAGGATAACCAAACTAAGAGAAGACGTTCCTCCACGGTCGGGGAAAAGAACAAAAGGGCAAGGATTGCTACCCCCGAATCATCTCTGGTGGCGATGATGACTGGTCCTCCTTCCGGATCGGTCATAGAAACTGTTATGATCGATGATGAAGAAGAAACTGGTGATAAGGGAGCTTCTTTACATAGAAGGCGACGATCTTGCTCGACCTGTTGAGATAATTGCACTAACTAAAGGCAACGTCTCAACATTTTGCGGAGAATCTGATTTAGTGGAATATGCCAACTCTCATTTTCGGGCCCAAATTGCTGTAATTGGTGCTGCGGGGCTGAGTACCGGGTCCTTGCCATCTTTGGTTGGCGAGCATTCAACAACTAGCATTGCATTTGATGCAGCTACTTCTCATTCTTCATCTCCATCAGCTCCATCTCCACCTTCACCAACACCAGCAACTGCTACATCACTTCCATCTTCATTCACTCTTCCACCAGCAGTTGCTACATCACCTCAATCGGCCCCACCTGACTGTGAAGAAGGTGTTCCTCTTCCACAATCCCCAGTTCATGGGAATTTAGGGCAAAATTATGTTGCCCCTTCTGAAAATCCACAAAGGAGGAGGAGGTTACTCTTTAGGTCTCCACCGGGTACAACTTGTTGTCCCGGCCAGTGGAGCTTGCTAATTATTTGAAGCCTATGGCTTCAAAAAAGGATTGGGAAATGATTCAGGCACTCTCGGGAGAGTGCTTGTTGAATAATTCCATGCATAATGCCGCAGCGGTACGTTCTTTTCTTCCTTCTTTACTTCTTCTACTTTAGTATGAATGTATTCTAAGTTTTACTTCTTTTTGTTTTGTAGGCCAACTTTCCTGCTTCTAAGGGCCTTCAAAAGTTGATTCGTGAGAAGGAAGAACTTACTTCTGAACAGGATCAGCTTTTGGCGAAACGGGACCAGACTAGTCTCCCTTTCTGAGAACTGAAAACCAAAGTTGCTGAAGCCGTTGTTCTGGAGGCTCGTTTGCAGCAAAGCGAGCAAGAAATAGTAACCCTTAGCCAAGAAATTGGGCTGCTGAGGGTTAAATTTGATGAGACTAAGGACAAATGGGCAGAGGTCCAGAACGTCGTTCTTGCTTCAGCCGATCGCGGGGCTGCCTCCGCTGGAAGAGTGGTTAACTTGAAGGCAACCTTGAACTCCAAAAGTGAAGAGCTTGCTCCTATGGATGTAAAACATGCCCAGGTCGAGGAGAAGTACGGGAAAATGATTGAGCATAATAGGGTTTTTAGTTCAACTGTTGGCGAACTCGACATCAGCCTCAAAGAAGAACTTAAGCGCCGAGCGGCTTCGCTCATTATTGAAAAAAACTTATTCCATGTATAGCATGAGGAGAAAAACCTTGGAAGAGGCTAAAGCTAGTATCATTGATGTTGATGCCGAAATTGCTAAGGCCCAAGAGCTTGAGTTGGCTGCAAAAAATGGACTCCTAATGCAGTCTGATGCTCCATGTTCTTCTGATTCCGATTCTGAATTTTCGAAAACTGAAGAAGGATCGGAAGGCGATGAGACCGAAGACCAAACTGGAAAAAGCGTTGAGCCATCGGCGGAACCACCTACTCTTCCCGGCAATGCGGATACTTCTCTTCCTCCTGGTCCCGGAGGCGCTGCAGTTTAGCTTTTCCTTTCTTTTCTCATTTTGTACTTGTAACTTTTTGGCCTGTTCTTTTTGTTCACATATCGTTTGAGTTTTACTTTCTTTTGATTATCCATGCAAGCTTTTAACATTTGCATTTGCTCAAGTATTCTCTGCATGTTGTTCAATTTGCACTTTACTATGTGTGGTCTCGGATGTCTTTTCTTCGAAGCATTTCGGTTCCGAGTATTATCCCTTTTACGTGAGGGTTTTTATGAATTTTTATGCAAGTTTCCCTTTTACGTGAGGGTTTCTACGAATATTTGCGCAAGTTTGCTTTTTGCGTCCTTTTCATATGCGACTTCGAGTATATTTTTCCCTGATGGCATTTTGGATTCCGGGCATTGATTCTTCCGGAACTAACCCTTTAACATGAGGGTTTTTTTAAGAGAGGGCCCTCTCATGTTTACGGTGCTCTTGAAGAGGTCGTCTCTTGTTCATTATGGCACTAACATTTGAAGTACTTGTTTAACTTTCAAATGACAAAATCAGCTCATCGTTCAGACAAGAAACAAGATAAAATCAAAGGATTTCATTTTAGTCCTTCTATTTTTAGAAATTACATAAGCATTTTGCTATGCATAAAGGAAATTGCCATTACTTGTGGCTATCTTGTACAACTTGTTTCTACGGGACTGGCTGCGCAGTCCGCGGTCCCCGATGATGCATTATGTTCCCGGATTTTCATTCCCGGTTGACGTGGCAGTCATTTTTATCGTAGTCTCGTATCATCCACCCCCCCCCCCC